>PVIA01004481.1:0-45613 GCA_004024845.1 Tonatia bakeri
GGATTTCGGGGGAGAGGGGGAAGGGTTTATAGGATTAAAGTTAAAGGACACATGGATAAAAGATAGGGGGAGGGTGGTAATGTAAGGGAGGTAGGGAGGGGGGGTGGGAGGGCTTGATTGGGTGGAAGGTAGGGAGGGGGGGTGGGAGGACTTGAATGGGAGTAAGGGGGTGAAACTGTACTTGAACATTCATTTAAATAAATAAAAAAAATAAAAAAAAAAGAAGTGAGGTTCAGTTAAGAGTGACAGGCCAGACTGGCAGGTAGGACTGGGACCTTGAACCATCATGAATACTTATTCCCAGTAAAATAGTTTCAGCTTATCTGCCCACCGCCATGCAAAATTTTGCTTCAGGGTCTGCTGTTTCCCCAGTCCTATTCCACTTTTCTATCAATGATCAGAAGAAAGACATGGAAGGCAGGCTGGGAGCAGAAGTAAATCTATTAGAAGGAAGAATTTTGATTCAAATGGATATTGGCAGGCTGGAATGAGGAATCAGTGCTAACTAGATTAAATATAATAGGGATGAATTCAAGTTGTTGTATTTCCACTTAGACAATAAATTGAACAGGAATAGAATTGGAAATTCACAGGAATGTCAGCTGACCATATGCTCAGCCAACATCAGTAGTCAATGTGGCTACTCTTTTCAAAAAATGGTTCTGAGCAAGAGGTAGGACATCAGCTATATGCAAGATAAATAGTCCAGCTATTCCCTGAACTGGTCGGACTACTTTCGGAGTGTATTCACTTTTTTTCACAGCACATTTATAAAGCATTTTGACAAATAGGAGTGTGTTCATGAAAAGAATACTAGGATGGTAAAGGGTCTAAAACATGAGAATCAATTTAAAGAACTGAGAATGTTTAGCCTGGAAAAGAGAAAATTTATAAGGGGCATAAGAACTACTTAAAATTATCTGAAGAAATGTCATGTGAAAGATTGATCAGGGTTGTTAGTGAGGCATAAAAGAGCAGGCCGAGGACTAACTGGTAGCTGTTGTTTAATACAAGGAGCATTAGGCTTGAAGTCTGACAGGCTTGGATTCAAATCTTGACTCCATCAGTTTGTAGCTTTGTGAACTTGAGCAACTCACTAAACTTGAGCCTCAGTTTCTTCATCTATAAAATAGAATTAATATCATTTCTTAAGGCTAAGTAAGAACTCTTGAGGACTAAGTGAGATTATGTAAGTGGGAGTGTTTGTAAATGGCAAAAATTATACACATGTAAATTATTATTGTCATTATTTACTAGGAGAAAGAATGAGACCTTTTATAAAGAAGCACTGACAATTAGTTATAGTTGCACAACAATTAAGTGGGCTGTTTTATTACAAGTGAGAGATCCATCACTGGAAATAGTCAATTAGACACAAGATAATCATCTACTGGGTGTCTGGTAGAACAGAAGATTAGAATAAATGACTTTGAAGGTTACTGCAAATTTCAAGATGCTGTAATCCTATTGCTATTAAGACATCCTTCAAGCCTTTCTTTATAAAGAACTATATATACTTGAAAATAGAGGTGACAGCCTTTAGATCTTTTCTAATTCTTGGACTTACTCTCAATTCCAGGAGACCACTGTCCTCCCCATATTGGGAAGAAGAAGCACAGTTGCTGGTTCTAAGACTTTCCCCAGCAAGAGAGACAAGTGCAGAATAGCATGTTGGGAAGGCCTTAGAGTTTGTGACTTCACAAACTGAAGAAACACCCAAGAACACCCAAGATCACAGCTACCTGGGCTAAATGGCTTCGGTTGAAGCTGCATGAAGCAAGTGTCTTTGAGAGTTTGACCCCAAAAGTCCTCTCACCTCCCCGCCCTACTATGTGGATCAGAATTCTCAAAGTTCAGGAAAAGGAGCCTATTGGGAGGGGTTCACAACTTCTCTCATGCAGGCTTGTGAAGTCAGAAACAGAATCACAAACATACAGGTAAAAGAAAATACTAAGTTTCAGCTATGCAGATGCAAACTTAGGGTGGGAATCAGTTTCAGTCTTGAATCCAGCTTTAATTCTGCTTTCACTTCATTTTTCCCCAGTGTATAGAGAACTTGAACCTCGAACCCTCTTGTTTGGCAATCAATGAGTTAAGTTCTTACTCCAATTCATCAGAAGCTAAAACCATGTGAGAGCTAAATGATGCCTTTTTGAACATCCTTAATTTTTTGGCCTACTGATACAGTTTTATATTTGGTGTAATTCTTGGAGGAAAGGGAGAAGGGACAAAGGGGAGAGTGACAGAGACAGGAGGCTTGTCACTATACTCACTAATACGAATGGATATGGTAAAGGAAGTAAGTAGTCTTTGAACATAATTATTGTATTTTACCATGATAATGAAGTGGAAGAAGAGTCAAGGAGAGAAATGATCACATGTATAGAATCAGCAATGATGGTGACTTAGCAACCCAGTAATGAATTATGAGTTCTGTTCTGACTTGGGAGAGTGAGGTGACAAGGATTAACTGAGGAAAGGCTAAGAATTATATAAACAAATGGGAGTGGCCCCAGTGACTTCTCTGCAAGAAAACAAACAACTTTCTGATGGGCAACACTTCAATAAGCCCTTTGCAAAGCCCTGGGAGAGCTTACACTGTCTACAAAACACTGTTCTAAACAACCTAACATGTCTTACAAACACTTGCCTCGTGGCGCCCCGGCCAATCTTGAGCAGCTTACTGCTTCCTTACATTTCCTTATCTCTGGCCACAGGCCCCAACTACACCATGACTTACTGATGAAGTTAGCCTGGCCAGTGAATATGGTGTACTGAAGCTCATAGGAGCTGATGCTGAATTCATCATCCGAGATCCAGTGGACTGTAATGGTGTCATGGGAGGCAGTACAGAGTTCTTCTCGGATAGATGGTGGGTTTGGGGCTGTAGGGAAAGGGGTAAAAGAAGGTAAGGAAAGTACATTCTCTGTTCTGGAATTTTACAATCATTACTCACACTACCCAACCCAACACGTTGTGGAGAGATTTGAATAAACAGTTTTAGATTGCACATAATACAATCTGAAGCAAAGAGCTAAGAGCTCAAGTTCCCTCAACTCACTTTTGCTTCATTGATAAAGATATTTTAGGCAAAGATATAAGCTTCAGTTATTGAGATGAATGACCAATCATCTACTCTGTCTACACAAATACATGTAAATATTAGACCAAAATGGTCATACAGGTTTTTTATTACATGATCTTCAACCTATTTCTTTTTATGTCAAAATAAGTTTGACAGTATAGCCAAGAGCAAAATAATATGTGCTTCTCCATCTGTAAAATAGAGATGATAATTACATAATAGATTTGTTGCAAGGACTCATGATATAAAATTAATATACAATATCTGGCACAAGTAGATGTTCAATAAATGACAGTTATTTTAATATACTAACAAAATAACTACAAACACAAAGTTATTATATGTGTGTATTTTCCTCATAAAATAATAATTCAAATAATCCTGAATGTAGTCAGCATTTTGAAAAGGCTGGTTGTATTCCTTTATTTTATAAAACTATCTGTAAGCCAGGTATTTCTTACATTTTTCTTTCCAATCTGCTAATTCTTAAGTTTCCTTAAAACCATTTGAGTGGTATCTGTGCCTATGTGGGGTACTCTCTAATATTCTATAAGTGTCACCTGAGTTCTACCCCCATAACAAGTAACAATATATTACTGACAGGCTCATAAGGAAGAATCCATCAGCAACTTCTTGTTTTCTTACCTTTAAGTATGAGTGGTATACTTATTCTGCCCCCAGAAATATTTGACAAATCATCTTTCTTTTTTATTACATGAACTAAAATGTGTTCTATCTAAACAGATACATGTATCGTCCCTGGCTGGTGTGGCTCAGTGGACTGAGTGCCAGCCTGTGAATCAAAGGGTTGCTGATTTGATTCCCAGTCTAGGGCACATGCCTGGGTTGTAGGCCAGGTCCCCAGTGGGGGGTGTGTAAGAGGCAACCACACATTGATGTTTCTCTCCCTCTCTTTCTCCCTCGCCCCCCTCTCTCTAAAAATAAATAAATAAAATCTTTAAAAAATAAAATAAAAAGATACATGTATCATTTTATAGGTTATAAAAGCATTTTAATTATAAATATTAGCTTTTTCACATTATTTCAAAGTATAAACACGACAAAAGAAAATAATTAAAACAGGAAAATATGCACAGTATTTTCACACCTGTTAAATAATCTAGCCCCTCCAGCAATTTCTTTTCTCTGGAAAAATCTAAAGCAAAGTTTTCAAAGGCATCATTAAAATTGATGTCTGGAATCAGAACTTGAGAAGATGCAGTTGCCATAGCAACCCTGCAAAGAGAAAAATACAATATACATCAAAATACATTTGCAACTTTTATCCAGTGTTTGATTTCTGGTTTAACAAGGTGAAAATAAATTACTTGTATGGCTTGATTCATTAAGTGAAAAATATATCTGTTTTTTGCCAATGAAAACATTTTAATGTTAATTACCAAGAACCAATTATGGGTTATATCATCTTTATTCACATATTCTCACCTCTCAAACACACTGCCCCATCCTGTCTTAATTTTTAGAAGTAAAAACAGGATTTTTTCCCCTGTGCATCAATTTACATCTGGCAGGCAGCATCAAAACTAGACCTCTGAAGGCTTAGTGTGAGCAATTTGAGAGATTTTTTCCTCCACATCTTTTTTTTTATGCTAGTCAACAAGCCAGCACACGGGGGCTGAGTTAAAGCCTTCCCCTAAATACTATAATTTATTTGTTCTTTTTTATATCATTTACATTTAATTGTATTATTCTGTAATTGTACAATGTTATGCTAGTTTTATCTCTTCAAGTAATTCTAAGCATCTCAAGAACAAGGCTCATATTTTGTACTTCGTATCTTCCATGGTCCCTAACATAGTGTTGGACATATAGTGAATAAATAATTGTTGAATGAATAACTGAATGACTAACAACAACACAACTGCTAATATTTATTGAGCATTAGTATTTTTACATACATACTTTATCTACATTATCTAACTTATTCCTTATCATAACCCTGTGTAGTGTTATCTCCATTTTATAAGTGAGAAAGTTGACACATAAAGAGGTTAAGTAACTTGCCCAAGGTCACACCATCAGTAAGGGACAGGAAAAAATATATAACTGAACCCATGTTCATTGGCTTTTCAACTATATACCCTTAACCATTTAAGACAGTTCCTTAAAAAAAAAAAAGAATGTAGGTATGGATTCCAAGATGACTGAAGAGTAGGTGGAAGGTACACTCATTTCCTTCAGTGCCAAACCATATTTACAGCTAAATTATAGAGCACTCAACTTGAAAAACCAACTGAAGCCTAGCTGAACTGAAATATTATAACCAAGGATTTGCAGAAGAAGCTACACAGAGACTGGTAACAAAGGCAGAGATGTGGAGAGGGCTAGCCCCTGCACACATGTACGGCAGTTTAGCTAGAGGAATATCTCCGCTGCAAAACTTCCTCTTCCCCCAGGAGTATGGGGTGTGAATCCCATGCAGGAATCCCCAACCCAGAGTAACAGAGACAAGTAGAAGAGTCTGAATAGCACCCGGTAGTGAAAATCAGTGGGCATTCAGTAACCTGGGAGAGAAGAGCATCTGCTAGACACCCAGACGCCACCTTCCCAGGTTGAACACTCCTATTGTTACAGCACCAGCCTGGGAATGCACTGCCCAACTACTGGCAGCGCCACTCTATGGCACTCAGGTCCTGCACAGTGGCCTGCTTGGTTGCACCCAGCAGAAACTTTTGAGGTGCTCTTCATCTGGAGAAGCTCTTGGTGGAGACTCAGACAGTGAATTGTGTAGCTTTGGATAGGAAACTGTTCTTACCCACCTTGAATGCAAAGCCAGTGCCCCTCCTCCCACCTGTTGAATTGTGTGTCTTGCCCTTCCACTTCCTGTGGCCCCATCTTCCTGAGTTCAGTAATGCAGGAGTATAAGAGTACCTGGCAGAGCTGAGACTTGTGGAGCTCATCTCCTTAAGAGGCTTTTTGTCTGGGAACCAGATGGGCAGGTGCTAGGTCATGAGGCTACATCATGGGGTGGGGAGCATTCCTATCTCTAATGTGAGCTCAGTCCATGCCATTTCCCTAACAGGATTCATTTGACCTGCCTTTCCAGCAGCTGTGGGCCCTGCCCTTCTGGGCTTAGTCTTGGGGTATGGGGAGGGGGAATCTGAGAGCTGCTCAAAGCTGGGACCTTTGGTGCAAGTTTACCTCAGGGATTCTTGCCCAGAAAGGGGAAGAAATGCCCACCCCCCTCCTACAGGCTCACTAGCACAACCCCTAATGACAAATGGTTTGGATCTGCCCTCCCAAGTCTCTGCAGCCTCATCCTATGGAGCTCAGCTCCATGGCTGGGGGTGCGGGAAGGATAGGGGGAGGTAGTGTTGCTTGGAGCTGGGACATTTGGAGTGTGTTTCCCTTGGAGGTTACTATCTGGGACCAAGATGAAGTGCTTGCCCCCCCCACACCATTGTCAATGGGAGACTCTTTTGATCTGTCCTCCATAATTCCACTGGCTCCACCCTGCTGAGCTTCATCCTGAAGAGATGATGGCTGGCTGCACCCAACCTGAACCTGCAGCATGCTCCTCCTGAAGGAGCCAGAGTTGGAGACTGGCAGAGACTGACTGGCATAGCTCTGGAGTGGGAATCATTCTCCCCTCATTGATTGTCTGACCATGTGTACCCCAGTAAGAAATTGACTAGCCCCATCCTCCCGACCCCAGTCACCCTGCTCTAGTGAGCTCATTACCTGTTGAAGGGTCTGTGGGTCATGGCAGCCTCAGTTCATTCTACAGTCTTTCCCCAGAAGTCTCTGGTAGAAGACCAGACAACTTTAGGAGGACGTAGGGTAGCTGACAGGTAGAGGTGGACCTCAGAGAGCCTCAGACCTTTTACCAACCTGCCCCCAGATCTAAGCTGGAGAAAGCTGACCTTTGTATACAGATTGGCCCCTCACAGGCACACCAAGGACCAGGAGACACAGCCAAAAACATTAAATAGCATGACAGCTCCAGACAGGTAGCCCAAAGCTGGTTACACAGAACATCTGACATTGACCTGTACCTGAACTCTGCTGAAGTGGATCCAGAACCAACACAACCATTAGGGGTCTTCAGACCACACCCGAGCTCAACAAAATTAGCCACACAAGTGGTACATGCAAAGGGGAATTTCATCAGCACCAGAATCTGCTGGGAACAACTACACCTCATGGGGAAGTCCATGCATAGTGACTCACACACAGTGATTGAGATTTATGCTAATAGTCAACCAGCCTGAAGGGTTAACTCTACCCATGAAACAGCCAACAGCATTCAAGGCTCAACTATAACAGGAGGGGGCACACAACACACAAGAAACATTCCTGGAACACTGAGCTCAGATGATCTTGAAGAATGCACCACTATGCCCCCAAAACACCTACATCACAAACCCATCATAGCAAGTTTATGAGTCATAGAAGATCTATCTAATACACAGAGACAAAATAGGGAGATAGAGAAATATGCTCCAAATAAAAGAATAAAACAAACCCATAGAAAGATAATTAAATGAAATAGAAGCAACAAAGATTCCAGATAAAGAGTTTATTTTTTTTTAAGATTTTATTTCTTTTTAGAAAAACTGAAAAAGAGGGAGAGGGACCCTTCCTTCACATACAGCACCACAACACAGCGATGGGGGTTGCCCCACCCCAGCAAATACCTAAGGCTCCATCCCTTACTATGTAACAGGTGTGCCAAGACATAAAAATATGGCCCAAATGAAAGAACAGGTCAAAACTTCAGATAAAATACAACTAAGCAATGAAGAGACAGCCAACCTATCAGACACAGAGTTCAAAACACTGGTAATTGGGATGCTCACAGAAATGGTTGAGTATGGTCGCAAAATAGAGAAAAAAGTGAAGGCTACGAAAAGTGAAATAAAGGAAAATGTATGGGGAACCAACAGTGAATGGAAGGAAACTGGGACTCAAATCAATGATTTGGAGCAGAAGGAAGAAATAAACATTCAACCAGAAAAAAATGAAGAAATAAGAATTCAAAAAAGTGAGAAGAAGCTTAAAACCTCTGGGACTACTTTAAACATTCCAACATCTGAATCATAGGGGTGCCAGAAGTAGAAGGAGAAGAGCAAGAAAGTGAAAACTTATTTGAAAAAAATAATGAAGGACAACTTCCATAATATGACAGAAAAAATAGACTTCCAGGAAATCCAGGAAGCTCAGAGAGTTTGGGCCCAAGGAAGTACTCACCAAGGCATATCATAATCACATTATCCAAGATTAAAGACAAACACAGAATATTAACAGCAGCAAGAGAAAAGAAGACAGTTAAAGGAGTTCCCATAAGACTATCAGCTAATTTCTCAAAAGAAACCTTGCAGGCAAGAAGGGCCTGGAAAGAAGTATTTAAAATCATGAAAGGCAAGGACCTACATCCAAGATTACTCTACCCAGCAAAGCTTTCATTTAGAATGGAAGGGCAGATAAAGTGCTTCTCAGACAAGGTCAAGTTAAAGGAGTTCATCATCACCAAGCCCTTATTATATGAAATGTCAAAGGGACTTACTTAAGAAAAAGAAGAAGATCAAAACTATGAACAGTAAAAGGACAACAAACTCATAACTATCAATACCCAAACCTAAAAAAAAGAAAAAGGAACTAAGCAAGCAACTAGAACAAGAACAGAATCTCAGAAATAGAGATCACATGGAGGGTTATCAGTGGGGAGAGAGCAGAGGAAGAATGGGGGAAAAAGTACAAAAATATGAAGCATAAATGGTAGGTACAAAATAGACAAGGGGAGGTTTAGAATAGTATGGGAAATGGGGAAGCCAAAGAACTTATATGTATGACCCATGAACATGAACTAAGGTGAATGATGGTGGGAAGGGGGTTGAAGAAAGAGGGAAAAGAAAAAAAAAAGAGGGAGAGAAACATCAATATGCTTGACTCCAACCAGGAACCTGGCCAGCATACCCACAACCAGGGTTGTGGCCTGCAACCCAGGCATGTGCCCTGACCAGAAATCGAACTGGCAACCTTTGTGGGATGATGCTTAACCCACTGAGCCACACCAGTCAGGGCCAAAAGCAGATTCTAAAACAATGGTTATAAGGATGCTCAAGTATCTTAGGGGAAGAATGGATGATTTCAGTGAGAACTTAATGATAGTAAGCATTAAAAAGGACATAGAAACCACATAAAAAGAACCATTCAGAAATGAAGAATACAATATCTGAAATGAATACACTGGAAGGAATCAGCATCAGGTTGGATGAAGCAGAGGAATGAATCGGCGATTCAGAGGACAAGATGACAGTAAGCACCCAGACAGAACATCAAAAAGAAAAGAGAATTTAAAAAATGAGGGAAGTCTAAGGGAGCTCTAGGGCAACATCAAGTGTAAAAATACCCTCATCATAAGGGTACCAGAAGGAGAAGAGAGTGAGCAAGGAATTGAGAAGCTGTTAAAAGAAATAATGGATGAAAACTCCCCTAACCTGGTAAAGGAAAAAGTCACACAAGTTCAGGAGTTCATTAACACCAAACCAGTATTGCAAGAAATGTTAAAGGACCTGATTGAAAGAGAAGGGGAAGGATAAGGAGGAAGAAGAGGAAAAAGAAAGAAGAAAAAAGAAAAAGAAGAAGGAAAGGAGGAGGAGACAGAGGAAAAAAACAAATATAATAGAGAGAGGAACATAGGTATAAAAAATATAATAACAATAAAAGAGTACCTATCAATAGTAACCTTAAAATGTAAATGGATTAAATGCACCAATCAAAAGACATAGGGTAGCTGAATAGATAATAAAACATGAGTCATATATATGTTGTCTACAAGAGACCTGCTTCAGAAGAAAAGACACACATAGACTGAAAGTGAAGGGATGGAAAAAAACATTCCATGCAAATGAAAATGAAAAAAAAAAACCCCAAAACGCTGGAGTAGCAATACTTATTTCAAACAAAATAGACTTCAAAACAAAGGCCATAACCAGAGACAAAGAAAGTTACTATATAAAATTAAAGGGATTGGTCCAACAAGTGCATATTGCCCTTATAAATATATATGTACCCAAATAGGAGCATCTAAATATGTAAAGAAAATCTTGGTGGACATAAAGAGAGAGACTGACAGCAATACATTCATAGCCAGAGATTTTAACATCCCACTGACATCAATAGATAGATCTTTCAGACTAAAAAATGAACAAGGCAACAGTGACCTTAAATGACACACTGGATTGGATGGATTTAACTGATAGTTACAGAACATTTGCTCCCAAAGCAGCAGATTATTCATTCTTTTCATGTACACATATAACATTCTCTAGGATAAACCACATGTTAGGACACAAAACAAGATTTAATAATTTCAAGAAGATTGAAATCATATCAAGCATCTTCTCTGACCACAATGGTATGAAACTAGAAATCAACTGCAGTAAAAAACTTAAAAACATTAAAAAATATGGAGGCTAAATAACATGTTATTAAGCAATGAATGGATTAACAATAAGATCAAGGAAGAAATCAAAAGTTAACTAGAGAGAAATGAAAACGAACACACAACAACCCAAAATCTATAGGACACAGAAAAAGCAGTCCCAAGGAGGAAGTTCATAGCATTACAGGAATACTGTAAGGAGGAAGAAAAATCTCAAATAAATAATCTATCCCTACACCTACAAAAACTAGCAAAAACACAAGCAAAGCCCAGAGTAAGTAGAATGATGAAAATACTAAAGATTAGAGTAGAAATAAATGACATAGAGACTTTAAAAAACCCACAAAAAGGCCCTGGCTTGTGTGGCTCAGTGGACTGAGCACAGGCCTGTGAACCAAAGGGTCGCTGGTTCAATTCCCAGTCAGGGCACATGCCTGGGTTGCAGGCCAGATCACCAGTAGGGGGTATGCAAGAGAAAACCATACATTGATATTTCTCTCCCTCTCTTTTTACTTCCCTTTCTTGCTCTAAAAATAAATAATAAAAACCACAAAAGGTCAATGAAACCAAGGTATGGTTCTTTAAAAAAAACATTGATGAACCTTTAACCAGACTCATCAATAGAGGACTCAAATAAATAAAATCAGAAATGAGGGAGAAATAACTCACAGTGCAGAAATACAAAGGACTGTAAATAAATAGTATGAAAAATTATATGTTGACAAATTGAACAACCTGGTTGAATGGATAAATTCCTAGAAACATATAATTTTCTAAAACTGAGTTAGGAAGAATCAGAGAATCTGAGTAGAACAATTACAACTAATGAAATCAAAGCAGAAATAAAAAATCTCCCAGCAAACAAAGTCCTGGACTGGATGGCTTCACAGGTGAATTTTACCAAGCATTCACAGAAGAACCAACACCTATCCATCCCAAACTATTCCAAAAAATTCAAGAGGAGGAAATTCTCCAAAGTTCATTTCTTGAGGCCAGCATTATACTAATTAAAAAACCAGATAAAGACACCACTAACAAAGAAAATTAAAGGCCAATATTCCTGATGAATATAGATGCAAAAATCCTCAACAAAATATTAGCAAACCAGAACCAGCAATACTGTACATTAAAAAGATCACACACTATAATCAAGTGTGACGTATTCTGGAGATGCAAGGTTGGTAAAATATTTACAAATTAATAAATGTGACACATCACATAAATATCCCTGGCTGGTGTGGCTCAGTGGATTGAGCACCTGTGAACCAGAGGATTGCTGGTTTGATTCCCAGTCAGGGGCATATGCCTGGGTTGGGGCCTGGGTCCCTGGATGGGGGCATGTGGGAGGTGGCTGCACATTGATATTTCTCTTCCTCTCTTTCTCTCTCCCTTCCTCTTTCTCTAAAAATAAATAAATAAAATCTTAAAAAAAGAAAAAAATGTGACATCACATAAATAAAATAAAGGATAAAACCCACATGTTCATGTCATGGGTGTAGAAAAAGTATTTGATAAAACCCAACACCCACTTATGACAAAAAACTCTCAGCAGAATGGAAATAGAGGGTCATACCTCAGCATAATAAAGCCTGTATATGCCAAACCCACATCTAACATCATATTCAATGGGAAAAAACTAAAAGTATTTTTCTTAAGATCAGTAAAAAGACAGAGATGTCCACTTTCAGCACTCATATTCAACATAGTACTGAAAGTCCTAGCCATGGGAATCAGACAAGAAGAATAAAAGGCATCTAAATTGGAAAAAAGGAAGTGAAACTGTCATTATTCACTGATGACATAATATTGTATATGGAAAATCTTAAGAGTCCACCCAAAACTACTAGAACTAACAGATGACTTTGGTGAAGTAGTAGTATACAAAATTAATATTCAGAATTCAGTGCCATTTTTATACACCAATAATGACCTACAAGAAAGAGAAATTAAGAAAACAATCCCATTTACTATTGCAACTAAAAATAAAGTGCCCAGGAATAAATTTAACTAAGGAGGGAAAAGACCTGTACTCAGAAAATACAGGTCTTTTAAGATACTGAAGGAAGAAATTGAGGAAGATACAAAGTAGTGGAAGCATACACCATGTTCATGCATAGGAAAAGCTGAAATCATTAAAGTGTCCATCCTAACCAAAGCAATCTACAGATTCAAAGCAATTCTTATTAAAATACTAAAGGCATATCTCATAGATCTAGAAAAAATATTACAAAAATTTCTCTGGAACCACAAAGATACCAAATAGCTTCAGCAATCTTGAGAAAGAAGAACAAAGTTGGAGTTTTCATACTACCTGATATCAAAGTATACTATGAGGCCACTACAAAACAGCATGGTATTGGCACAAGAACAGATCAATGGAACAGAATAGGGAGCCCAGAAACAAACCCACACCATTATGGTCAATTAATATTCAACAAAGGAGGCAAGAACATATAATGGAGTAAAGTTAGTCACTTCAATAAGTGGTGTTGGGAAAATTGGACAGATACATGAAAAAAATGAAACTACACCACCTTCTTACAACATACACAAGAATAAACTCAAAATGGATTAAAGAGTTAATCCAAAGTAAGTTGCAAAACCATAAAAGTCCTAGAAGAAAACAAAGAGTAATATCTTGGACATTTCTTGTAGCAATATTTTTTTCTGATATATCACCTTGGGCAAGTGAAACAAAAGAAAAAATAAACAAATGGGACTATACCAAACTAAAAAGGTTTTGCACAGCAAAAAAAAAAAAAAAAAAAAAAAAAAAAAAAAAAAAAAAAAAAAAAAAAAAAAAAAAAAGAAAAAAAAAAAAAAAAAAAAAAAAACAAAAAAACTATCAACAAAATGAAAACACAACATACTGAATGGGAGAACATAGTCATCAATGATACCTCTGATATGGGGTTAATATCCAAAATTTAAAAATAGCTTATAAAGAATTCAACACCAAAAAAAAAATCCAATTAAAAATTGGGCAAAGGAGCTGAATAGACACTTCTCCAAAGAGGACATACAGATGGCAAATAGACATGTGAAAAGATGCTCAACATCAGTAATTATTAGGGAAATGCAAATTAAAGCCACACTGAGATATCACCTTAATCTGTCAGAATGGCTATCATCAGTAAATCAACAAGCATCAAGTGTTGACAAGGATGTGGAGGAAAGGGAACCTTCATGTATTATTTGTTGGTGGGAATAAAGATTGGTGCAGCCACTGTGGAAAGCAGTATGCGGTTACCTCAAAAAATTGAAAATGGAACTGTCTTATGACCCAGCAATTCTACTTCTAGGAATATGTGTGAAGAAACCTGAAACATGAATTCAAAAGAATATATGCATTCCTATGTTCGTTGCTGTGTCATGTGCAACAACTAAGATCTGAAAGCAGCCCAAGTGTCCATCAGTGGATGAGTGGATAAAAACTTTGGTACATCTACACAATGGATTACTACTCAGCTATAGAAAGAAGGAAATTTTACCCTATGCGACAGCATGGATGGACCTGGAGAGCATTATGCTAAGTGAAATAAGCCTGTCAGGGAAAACATGTACCATAGGATTTCAGTTATATGTGGAATATAATGAATAAAATAAACTAACAATCAAAATAGAAACAAAAGCATAGATAGAGAACAAACTGACAGCTGACAGAGGAGAGGAGGGTTGTGAGACTGGGTGAAAAGGTGAAGGGATTAAGCAAAAATAAAAATATAAAAAGACTCAGACCCAGACAATAGCACAGTGATTACCAGAGGGGAAGGAGGGTGGAGGGAAGTAATGGAGGATATAGGGGGAATAAATGGTGACAGAAGGAGACTTGAATGTAGGTGGTGAACACAAAAAATACAGTTGATGTATTACAGAATTGTACACCTGAAACCTATGTAATTTTGTTAATCAATATCACCCCAATAAATTCAATAAAAATTAAAATTAAATTGAAAAATACTAGTATAAGGATGTTATTTAGCAACATAAAAATTATGCCAATAGAAATACCTAATACAGCTAAAATTGCTTGGCTTTTTTGCAAACACGTAGACTACAGCGCTGGATTTCCTAGGTTTGATTCCTTCATCTACTCCTTACTAGTTGGGTGACATTAGGCAAGTCACACAACCTCCCTGAGGCTCATTCTCTCATTTGTAAAATGGGGATGATAACAGTGTCTATCTCATAATGTATTTTGAGGACTGAGTTAATACTTATAAAGGTTTATAATAATGTCCAGCAACAAATAAATATTCAATAGTATTATTGCTGAAGAGCAGAAATTGGGGTGAGAAGGAGACAAGTATTTCTTGCAGTATGACTATTAGTAATATTGGACTTTTTAAAGGCACAAGTATTGCTTTAATATAAATAACTTTTAAATGTTTAAGAATAAATCAGAAGTGAGGAAGTAGAAAGTCTTTCAATAAGTTTACTCTGAAGGGAAGGAAAGGAATTGAACAATAGCTACATAAATTGGGAAGTAGAAGAAAACTGTGGAATTTTTATTCTTATTATTATTGATAAGAGAGACATGAATGAGTTTAAAAGCAGATGTGAGGCCAACTAGAGTGGGGGAGGAAATGAAATGGGGGAGGAAAAAAAGAAGGCATGTAACCAAAGCACAAATGAAGGAAAATCTCTTCCATGAAAACCAGAAAGAAGGTGAATTGATGAATGTGGTTGTAGGTATGCCCAGCAGTTTAGTATGAGAAGTTGAGGAGTTTATCATTTCTTACCCACCAATATTTACACAAAATAGGAGGTAAAGTCATTTGCTAAGCCTGAGCTGGAAGTTGGTAGGGTTGCAATTTTGAGATGAATATGGAAAATTTGAAATAGACATTGCAGAAACAAGCAAAAAGAAAGATGAAAAAACTCCCATTTGATATAGCAATGAGAAAAACAAAATACCTAGGAATAAACCTAACCAAAGAAGTAAAAGACCTGTACTCAGAAAACTACACAACAGTGAAGAAAGAAATTAAGGAAGACACAAATGGAAGCATATACAGTGTTTACAGACTAGAAGAATTAACATCATCAAAATGTCTATATTACCCAAAGTAATTTATAGATTCAATGCAATACCTATTAAATTACCAATGACATATTTCAAAGATATAGAACAAACACTTCAAAAATTTCTATGGCACCATAAATGACCCCAAATAGTTGCAGCAATTTTGAGAAAGAAGAACAAAGTAGGAGGGATGACAATACCTGATATCAAACTATTAGAAGGCCACTGTAATCAAAACAGCCTGGTACTGGCATAAGAACAGACACATACCAATGGAACAGAACAGAGAGCCCAGAAATAAACCCAGGTTTTTATGGTCAGTTAATATTTGACAAAGAGGGCAGCAGCATAAAATGGAGTAAAGATAGCCTTTTCAACAAATGGTGTTGGGAGATCTGGACAACTACATGCAAAAAAAAAAAAAAAGAAAAGAAACTTGATCACCAACTTACACCATATACAAAACAAATTCAAGGTGGATAAAAGACTTAAATATAAGTCATAACACCATTAAAGCCTTTCAGAAGAACATAGGAAAAGCTCAGATATTCCATGCAGCACTATTTTCACTGATATGTCCCCTAGAGCAAGGCACATAAAGAAAGAACAAACAAATGGGATCTCATCAAAATTAAAAGCTTCTATAGAACTACAGAAAACAGCATTAAAATGAAAAGAGAAACAACTGTATGGGAAAACGTATTTGCCAATAATACCTCAGACAAGGTTTTGATCTCCGGAATATTTAAAGAACTCTCATGACTCAACCCTAGGAAGACAGAAAAAATTAAAAATGAGCAAAGGATTTGAACAGACACTTCTCCAAGGAGGACATACAAAGGGTCCAGAGACACATGAAAAGGTGCAGAGCATTATTAGCCATCAGAAAGATGTAAATTAAAACCACAATGAGATACCACCCCACACTAGTGAGAATGACCATCATAAACAAATCAACAAACAACAAGTGTTAGAGAGGATATGGAGAAAAGGGAACCCTAGTGCACTGTTGGCGGGAATGCAGTCTGGTGTAGCCACTGTGGAAAACAGTATGGAATTTCCTCAGAAAACTAAAAATGGAACTGCCTTTTAACCCAGCAATTCCACTGTTGGGATTATATCCTAAGAACCCTGACACCAATCCAAAAGAACCTATGCACCCCAATGTTCATAGCAGCACAATTTACAATAGCCAAGTGCTGGAAGCAACTTAAGTGCCCAACAGTAAATTAATGGGTGAAAAAACAATGGTACATTTACACAGTGGAATACTATGCAACAGAAAAAAGGAGCTCCCGCCCTTTGCAACAGCATGGATGGAACTGGAAAGCATTATGCTACGTGAAATGAGCCAGGCGGCAAAAGACAAATACCGTATGATCTCACCTTTAATGGAACCTGATCAACACAATGAACAAGCAAGCAAAATATAATTAGAGACATTGAAATTAAAAACAAACTGTCAGTAACCAGAGGGGAGGTGGGAGGGGATAATGGGGGGAAAGCGTGAAGGGTTTTCAGGAAAAACAATAAAGGACACTTGGACAAAAATAAGGCAGGTAGAATCAAGCAATGGAGTTGGGGATTGCTGGGGTTAGGAAGGAGAGGTGGATGGAAAAGTAAACAACTGTACTTGAACAATAAAATTTTAAAAATGAAAAAAAAAAAAGCAACACTGAATGATTTCAGGGTAGTACCAAGGGCCCAGGTGAGATTAGAGGCCATGAATTTGTCATGTAGTAGTACCAATCTCTTTGGTCATGTGTTTTTTCTTTTTTTTTAGTATATTTCACTGATTATGGTATAACAGTTGTCCCAATTTTCCTCTTTGCCACCCTCCACCTGGTATCCACCTTCCCTCCAGCAATCCTCTTAGTTTAGGTCCATGTCTTATGTATATAAGTTTTCTGGCTTCTCCATTTCCTATACTATTCTTAACATCCCCTTATCTATTTTGTGCCTACCAATTATGCTTCTTAAGCCCTGTACCTTTCCCCCCATTGTCCCCTTTCCCTCTCCATGCTGATAACCCTCCATGTGCTCTCCATTTCTATGACTCTGTTCCTGTCCTAATTGTTTGCTTAGTTTATTTTTTATTTTGTTTTAGGTTAAGTTGTTGATAGTTGTGAGTTTATTGTCATTTTACTATTCATAGTTTTGATTTTCTTTTTCTTAAATAATTCCCTTTAACATTTCATATAATAATGGTTTGGTGATGCTGAACTCCTTTAGTTTTTTCTTGTCTGGGAAGCTCTTTATTTCCCCTTTGATTCTAAGTGATATCTTTGCTGGATAGAGCAATCTTGGCTGCAGGTCCCTGCTTTTCATGAATTTGAATATTTCTTGCCAATCTCTTCTTGCTTGTAAAGTTTCTTTTGAGAAATCAGCTGAGAGTCTTACAGGAACTCCTTTGTAGGTAACTCTCTTCTTTCTTCTTGTTGCTTTTAAGATTTTCTCTTTATCTTTAACCTTTGGCATTTTAATTATGATGTGTCTTGGTGTAATCCTCTTTGGGTTCCAACTTGTTTGGGACTCTCTGTGCTCCCTGGACTTGTGTATCTATTTCCTTTACTTAATTAGGGAAGTTTTCTTTTATTATTTTTTCAAATAAGTTGTCAATTTCTTGTTCTTCCTCTTCTCCTTCTGGCATCCCTGTGATCTGGATGTTTGCATGTTTGGAGATGTCTCACAGTCTTCTTGTTCTGTCCTCATTTTTTGAACTGGTTTTTACAGCCAGAAGTTATAAGACTTTATTTTTTCACTGCTGGAACACTAGGCTGCACAGTCTGGCCTGGGGCTGGGATTGCTTGCTCCACAGGTGTCCTTCCCAGTTTTTATCTGCCACTTGTGAATGTGGGACTGCCTGTTTTGCTGGCTGCCACTGCTGCTGCCTCACTGCCATCCCCTTGCCACTGCCACAGCTCCCCAGCTCTGCCCCTCCTACCCATCTGGATAAATATTTTTTCTTTAAATCCTTGGTTGTTGAAGCAAGCAAAATATTACCAGAGACATTGACACTAAGAACAAACTAATGGTAACTAGAGGGTAGGGGAGAGGGAAATACCATGGGAAAGAAGGGAAAGGGTTGTAAATGAACATGTATAAAGGACCCTTGGACAAAGCCAAAGGGGGATAGGATTGAGTGTGGGAGGGGGGGTTGGTAGGGTGGGAGAAAGTGTGGGTGGAAAAATGGAGACAACTGTATTCGAACATCAATAAAAAAAGAGGGAAATTCATCAGTTAAAATATGACCATACATAACCCAAAGTAAATAAGACACGTTAAAAATTTAATTTATATATTATAAAACATATGGGAGCAGCCAATTTATTCATAATAAAGGCTATGCTTTTTGTTTCATTTTGTTTTCCTTAAGAACAATTGTTCCCATTACTGGGTTAATGTTGCTTTAGTCAGAAATCACTGTGTGATATCAGGGGTGATGGGATACTGAGTGTGAGTCTAACTTCTGCCATCTATTCACTTCTGTCACATTAAAAAAGACATCTCTGTCCATTTTAGCTTGTTTTCACCCCTATGAGATTTATCGAGAGAATAAAGTAACAAAAGTAAAAGCTTTTAAGGTTTTGAAATGTTACATGGGTCATTCAGAATATTGTCCTTTTTCTAGAAATGACATTGTCTTAACTTCCAAGCTTTTGTCTGTCTGAGTTTATCTTTTCCCAACATCAATTTTAGATATTTTCAGTGCATATAGAATTCCACTTTGATAGGCCTTTGTTTGTTTCAGTGCCTTAAATAAGTCTTTCTGCTTCCATGGTTTCTTTTCAGCACCATAATCAAACTTCTCATTCCCGTGGCTCCAATGCAAGTAGAGACACTCACAGTGACACTGCACAGGGTCTCCTGCCTTCTGGCTTCTGTACAAACAGAGATGTCTCCCTGCTCATTCCTTCTCCCAATCTGCTATAGTCCAGTTACCCAGATAAACCTCTTAAAGCATCAATCAATCAATCAATCAATCAGTCCTTGGTTGTTGAACTTCTATACACTTCAATGTTCTGGCAGTTCTGGTTGTTTCTAGTTTTGAAGTTAGTTGTGATCCTTCTTATGGTTGCACAAGGAGGCAAAGCATGTGTACCTATGCCTCTATCTTGACCAGAAGAGGTTATATGATTTTCTCCATCAGGATTCTGCAACTCAAATATAGGCATGAAACAGATGGAAATAGCTGGGTTGGGTTATTATTAAGCTGGTATGATAAAAAGACAGTGGGGTGATGGAAATGGGGATATGGAAGAGAGTAGATGAAATGAGAAATCACAGACCCAAAATAGGCCAAAGAAAGAAGTGAAAAAAAGTCATGAAAACAGCCAGTAGCTGGTAGATAGGAGTCAGAATTTAGAGGTCCCAATGAATCTGAAGAATAGATACACTGAAAGAAAATCAGACAGCTTAAGTACAGAGGTTGTAGTTTGAAAATGGAATGTTTTAATTTATGATTTATGTGTAATTATGAGTGATAGTACGGACCACGGAAGTGGGTGAATGAAGCATGTGGACCACGGAAGTGGGTGAATGAAGCATGTGGACCACGGAAGTGGGTGAAGGAAGTGAAGTCGAAGTGAGGGTCACTGGAGAAGGACATGGCAAGGATCCAGGAGACTAGATGGCTAGATTATTAGATGAGTAAACCATGTGGATACTGGTAACATCACCAAGAATGGGGGCAGGAGCAGTAGCAAAGAATACTGCAAACCTGGAGCCAAAGTCTTCAGTGAATGACAGAGATATAAGGAGGTCAAATCTAGCCTATTGGGCTCCTATAGCCCCTTGAAGCCTTATCGAATATACTGAACAATGTTTCACTTTAGATCTCAGATTCTTTGCAAATGAAGAACTAATAGGCTGCAAAGACAGAGAAGGGTTCCAGAAATCCACAGGGCGATCAGTCACTGAGGCTTAGTGATGAACTAGCTGGTAAACTCTTCAGGTGGCAGCTGCTAAATACATGCCTGAACAGAATTAAGTGATTTTAAGCTAGTCCCTTTTCATAAGTGCAGGCATGTCAAAAAAATATAAGGAGCTCACCTCTCAGCAATATTTTTTGCAGACTGGAGAAACCGTGCTTGGTCATTTTCTTTCAAGATATGCTCAGCTTGGTTGATGAGGACTGTTGACCGCTCAAGACACTGGCGGCAATTAGCAACCTGCTGTGCCAACTTTCTCAGTTTCATAACCTTAAAGGAATTAGCAACAGAAAAATAAGACAAAACATCCAGTGCTTAGTTAAAAATGATAAAACAACATGAAGGAGATCTGCTACAGTGATTCTAAAATTAAGGCCCATTAATATTAATATCCAGCCACTCACTATACCAAGTACTCACCTTCTCACTCTATTTTCTATGTCTGTCATACCAAACCCTCCTCCCACCTACAGTACACTTACTTATCATGGACAGGGTCATATACTCTAGGTTGTCTACTTCCTCTTTTTATTGATAACATTAATTTTCTGGTCAAAAAAGCAATGCATGCTCATATAGAAAATACAGAAAATAAAAAGTATAAAAAGAAACACTACCACCAAGGGATCACCATTATTTACACTTCATTGTCAACATATTTTCACATACATGTTTAATAAAAAGCATCTTCTTTTTTTACTGTTGTTCAAGTAAAGTTGTCTCCATTTGACCCTACCATGTCCCCCGTCCTACCCAACCCCACCTCCCACCCTTGAACTTGCCCCCTTTGGCTTTGCCCATGTGTCCTTTATACATGTTCCTTGATGACCATTCCCCTATTATCTCCTATTATCCCTCTCCCTGCTCCTCGACTGTTACTGTCAGTTTGTTCTTAAATTCAGTGTCTCTGGTTATATTTTGGTTGCTTGTTTGTTTTGTTGATTAGGTTCCACTTAAAGATAAGATCATATGGTATTTCTCTTTTACCACCTTGCTTATTTTACTTCGTATAATACTTTCCAGTTCCATCACTGCTATTGTGAAGGGTAGTAGCTCTTTCTTTCTGCTGTGCAGTATTCTATTGATCCACTCATGTACTGATGGGCAGTTAGGTTGCTTCCAGCACTTGGGTATTGTAAATGTGCTGCTATGAACACTGGGGTGCATAGGTTCTTTTGGATTGGTGTTTCAGGGTTCTTAGGGTATAATCCCATACGTGGTATTGCTGGGTGAAAAGGCAGTTCCATTTTTAGTTTTCTGAAGAAAGTTCATACAGATTTCCACACTGGCTGCACCAGTCTGCATTCCCACCAACAGTGCACTAGGGTTCCCTATTATCCACATCCTCTCCAACACTTGTTGTTTGTTTATTTGGTTATGAAGGCCATTCTCACTGGCATGAAGTGGTATCTCATTGTGGTTTTAATTGGCATTTCTCTGACAGCTTGTGATGCTGAGTATTCTTTCATGTGTCTCTGGGCCCTGTGTATGTCCTCCTTGGAGAAGTGTCTGTTCAGGTCCTTTACCCATTTTTTAATTGGATTGTTTCTCTTCCTGTAGTGGAGTCATGTGAGTTCTTATATATTTTGGAGTTCAAACCCTTGTCCGAGGTATCACTGGCAAATATGTTTTCCCATATGGTTGGTTCTCTTTTCATTTTAATGCTGTTTTCTTTAGCCATGCAGAAACTTTTTATTTTTATAAGATCCCATTTGTTTAACCTTTCCTTTATGTCTCTTGCTCTAGAGAACATATTGGTGAAAATATTGCTGTGTGGGATATCTCGGATTTTCCTGCCTATGTTCTCCTCTAGGACTTCCTTGGTGTCACAAATTATATTTAAGTCTTTTATCCACCTTGAATTTATTTTTGTGTAATTTGGTGATTGAGTTTCTTTCTTTCTTTTTTTTTTTTTTTTTTTTTTTGCGTGTAGCTGTCCAGATCTCCCAACACCAGTTGTTGAAGAGGCTTTTTTTACTCCATTTTATGCTGCTGTCTGCTTGGTCAAATATTGATTGACCAGAGAGATGTGGGTTTATTTGTGGGCTCTCTATTCTGTTCCATTGCTCTATGTGTCTGTTATTATGCCAGTACCATATTGTTTTGATTACAGTGTCCTTGTAATCTAGTTTTATATCAAGTATTTTGATCCCTCCTACTTTGTTCTTCTTTCTCAAAATTGCTGTGGCTCTTCAGGGTCATTTATGGTTCCATATAAATTTTTGAAATATTTGTTCTATATCTGTTAGATATGTCACTGCTATTTCAATAGCTTGCATTGAATCTATAAATTGCTTTGGGTAGTATGAACATTTTGATGATGTTGATTCTTCCAATTCATGAACATGGTATATGTTTTCATTTGTGTCTTCCTTAATTTCTTTCTTCAGTGTTGTGTAGTTGTTTTGAGTACAGGTCTTTTACCTCCTTGATAAGGTTTATTCCTAGGTACTTTATTTTTCTTGTTGCTATAGCAAATAGGATTTCCCCCCCACCCATTTCTGATTCTGATCTTTCATTGCTGGGTTATATCAATGCCTTTGACTTCTGAATATTGACTTTGAACCCTGTTGTTTTACCAAATTTGCTTATTAGGTCAAGTGGTTTTTTGGTGAATCCTATAGGGTTTTCTATGTACACTATCACATCATCTGCATACAGTGACAGTTTTATTTCCTCCTTTCTGATTTGGATGCCTTTAATTTCTCTTTCTCATCTGATCATGGTGGCTAGGACTTCCAGTACTATATTGAATAGAAGTGGTGAAATCGGTCATCCTTGTCTCGATTCTGATCTTATGGGAAGGCTTTTAGTTTTTTCCCATTGAGTATGATGTTGGCCGTATGATGTTTCTCATATATAGCCTTTATCATGTTGCAGAATGCTCCCTCTACTCCCACTTTGCTGTGTGTTTTTATTATAAATGGATGCTGTACTTTATTAAATGCTTTTTCTACACCTATTGATATGATTATGTGATTTTTGTCTTTCCTTTTGTTTTGTGATGTATTACATTTATTGATTTGTGAATGTTGTACTATCCCTTGAGCCAATGGGATGAATCCCACTTGATCATGGTGCATGTTCTTTTTAATGTATTGCTGGATGCGGTTTGCCAATATATTGTTTAGGATTTTAGCATCTATGACACCAGTGATATTGGCCTGTAGTTTTCTTTCTTTGTTTTGTCTTTATCTGTTTTTGGAATTAGGATGATGCTGGCTTCAGAAAAAGAGTTTGGGAGTCTTCCCTCTTCTTAGATTTTTTGGAATAGTCTGAGAAGGATAGGGGTTAGCTCCTCCTTAAAATTTTAGTAAAAATCTGTGAAATCATCAGGTCCAGGGATTTTGTGTGTTGGGAGTTTGATTACTGCTTCAATTTCATCAAGTGTTATTTGTCTGTTCATGCTTTCTGCTTCCTCTTAATTCAGTTATGGAAAATTATATTTTTCTAGAAATTTGTTCATTTCATCCTGGTTTTTAAATTTCTTGTCATATTGTTGTTTGTAGTAACTTCTTACGATCCTTTGTATTTCTGTGATATCATTTGTAATCTCTTTAATTTCTGATTTTGTTTATTTGGGTCCTCTCTTTTTTTCTTGATGAGTCTGCTTAAAGGCTTATTGATTTTGTTTATCTTTTCAAAGAACCAACTCCTGGATTTATTGAATTTTTGGATTGTTGTTTTAGAATCTGTGTCATTTAATCCTGCTCTGATCTTGGTTATTTCTTTCTTTCTACTTGTTTAGGGCTTTGTTTTGTTATTGTTTCCCCAGTTCTTGTATATGTAGAGTTAGGTTGTTTATTTGCAGTGTTTCTGTCTTTTTTAGGTAAGCCTGTGTCTCCATGAACTTTCCTCTCAGGACTGCCTTTGCTGTGTCCCATAAGTTTTGGACTATTGTGTGTTCATTTTCATTTATTGCCAGACACTTTTTGACTTCTTCATTGATCTTATTCTTAACTCATTCATTGTTTAATAGCATGCTATTTAATCCCCATGAATTTGAGTGTTTTTGAATATTTTCCTTGAGCTTGGTTTCTAGTTTCAGTCCCTTTTAGTCTGAGAAATGCTCACTATGATTTAATTTTTCTTGAATTTGTTGAGATTGGTTTTATGACCTATTATGTGATCTATCTTTGAAAACGTTCCATGTGCATCTGAAAAGAATATGTACTTTGTTTGTTTGGGATGAAAGGTTCTATTTATACCTTTTAAGTCTATTTGATCTAGGACATTGCTCAATGCTGCAATATCCTTGTTGATATTTTGTTTTGAAGATCTGTCCTATTTGACAGTTGCATATTAAAATACCCTACTATAAGTGTGTTGCTGTCTACATCTTTCTTGAAGTCCTCCAAAGTTTTCCTTATATATTTCAGTGTTCCTATATTGGATGCATATATGTTTACAATATTTATGTCTTCTTTATGGATTCTTCCCTTGAGTATTATGAAGTGTCCTTTTGTGTCTCTTTTTATGGACTTTTTGAAGTCTATTTTGTCTGATATAAATATTGTTACTCCAGTTTTTTTTTCCTATTTGCTTGGAATAATTTTTTCCAATTCTTCACTTTCACTCTGTGTTTTTTTTTTCCCCTTAGATGGGTCTCTTGTAGGCTGCATATGTGTGGGTCATATTTTCTTATCCATTCAGCTACCTTATGTCTTTTGATTGAAGCATTTAATCCATTAACATTTAAGGTTATTTTTCATAGGTACTTATTCATTTCCCCCCCTTTGTACCTGTGTTCCCCTCTCTCACTCTTTTCTTTCCTTTTCTTATAGCAGTTCCTTTAGCATATCTTGCAGTGCTGGTTTGGTGGAGATGTATTCTTTCAGCCTTCTTTTGTCTGGGAAACTCATTTCACCTTCCATTTTAATTGAGAGCCTCATTGGGTAGAGTAGTCTTGGTTGCAAGGTTTTGCTTTTCATTATTTGGAATATTTTTTCCCATTCTCTCCTGGCCTGAAGTGTGTCTGTTGAGAAATAGCTGCTAGCCTTATCAGAGCTCCCTTGTATGTTACTTCTGGTTTCTCCCTTGCTGATTTTAAGATTCTCTCTTTGTCCATGCATCCTTTATAGTTGTTCCTGTAAACCCTTCCCCTTTCCCCCTGAAATTGCCTCCCCTCTCCCCTCTGGTCACTGTCAGCCTGTTCTCTATTTCAGTGTCTTTGGTTATATTTTGCTTGCTTGTTTGTTTTGTTGATTAGGTTCCTGTTAAAGGTGATATCATATGGGGGGGTGGAAATGGAAAGGAGGTGGGGAGGGCTGGGGGTGGGCTGGGATGGGAGTAAAAGGTAGAAAACTGTACTCAAACAACAATTAAAAAAATAAATAAAATAAAAATAAAAAAGATTTTTTGTATTTAAAGGTTGGCATTTTAATTATGAAGTTTGTTGGAGTAGGCCTCATTGGTTTCATGTTAATTGGGACCTGCTGTGCTTCCTGAACTTGCATGGCTTTTCCTTTTTCAGGTTTGGAAAGTTTTCTGGCATTATTTTTTTCAAACAGGGTTTATATCCCTTATTCCTTTTCTTCTTCTTCTGGTATTCCTATGATTTGAATGTTGTTGTGTTTTATGTTGTCTTGGAGTTCCCTTAAACTATCCATATTTTTTTAGTGTTTTTTCCTATAGCTGCTCTACCTGGGTGTTTCTTTCCACCTTGTCTTCCAGTTCACTAATTCAGTCCTCTGCTTCATGCAGTCTGCTTGTAATTCCTTCTAGTATGTTTTTTTTTTTAATTTCAGAAATTGTATTCTTCATTTCTTCCTGGTTCTTGTTTATAGTTTCTATTTCCTTTTTTTATACTGTTTTAGTTCTCTCTCAGTTCCTTGTAGTTGTATCTGAGTTCCTTGAGTATTCTTATAACCATTCTTTTCAATTCAGTATCTGATAGTTGCTTGTCTCCATTTCATTTAGTTCTTTTAGTGGGGAGTCTTCCATTCATTTTGATTGCAGGTTCTTTGTCTCCCCACATTAGGTGACTCTTTTTGTTTGTTTCTGTGTTTCCTGATGTTCTGCTTTGCTAGCTGTCTTTGTAGGGTGAACTTCTGTGGTAGGAGTTCTGTGGTATTCAGTGGTGTGGTCTCTTTGATCTCTTTGTGAAATCCAGATGTTCTAGGGTTTCCCTTTCTTCCATTTGTGTGAGCTCTCTTGTTGTACTTGGATTTTACCTGTTGGAGGTTCCTTTGTTAGTGGGTTCTCTTGTCCAGCAAGTTTACTGATATTCACAATTCCCACCTTATCTTGTATGTGATCAGTGGCAGGGTGAAGGCATAATGGATTAAGGCAGTGGGAGGGTATTCTATGGTATTTAAAGTATCAAGAAGTAGAGAACAGCTAAGAGATCCTTTGGAGAAGTGTAGCAATAACTAATATTTTGTCCAACTCGCCACTTCTTACAAAATCTCAAAAATAGATAAAAGTCTTATTAGAGTGGAGAAGGAATGTGAGCTATATCCAGAAAACTGAGCATTTGTGTGAGGTTAGATGGTGAGATATAGTGAGAGTAAAGGATAGAGACTAGGCATAGCCTGCAAGAGAATAGGGTTAACCACAACAGTAATAAAGCTTGGGAAGATAGTGAAATGGGCCAAGAGTAGGGAGGGGTGCTGTATAGTATTTACAATAATATGGAACAATTATGTACAATAATTCTGGAATAACAATAATATGACAAGAAATAAATGATCTGAATAAAAAGAATAGAAAGTAAAAGACCAAAAGTAGTGTTATTGGGATGAGTGAAGTGAAAGAAGAAAAATTAAAATGCAATATGAAAGAGAGAACAAGGAAAACTAGTCAATGTAATTAAACAAACAAAACTAAACAGAAAGAAAATAAAAAATAATGAAATAAAAGAAATAAAAATATCAAAAATAATAAAATTAAACAATAAAATACAAGTTCTATAGGATATCCAAGTGAAATTTTTTCTCAGTTTCTCAGTTGTTGGTGTTAGCCTTGTGACGCCTCTCTGGATCTGTTTTTGGTCCTTTCACAACTCCAGGTCTTATTGTTTCACACTTGGGAAAAGAAAGAAAAAGCCTCCTGCTGACTTTAAACATGCTAAGAGAGTTCTGCTGGCCTTCCTGGATACTGCAGGAAGAGGGTGGCTGGGCTTCACTTTTTTCCTTTCCCGTGATTTTGCCAGGATGGAGGCTAGGTCTGGGCTGCAATATTTACAGGTGACCCGCCTCTAGCCCAGGCCTTCAGAGTGCTGCCAGGCCCCCACTGTCCATCTGCACTAAAGGCTGGTGCCTTTAATCTACCATGTTGTTCTGCCTGTGAGGTGCCCTGATTAGGAGCAACTCACACTCCACCTCCTCCCTCTTTGCTGGCTTGGATGCTGCACACTCTCAAAGTCCCTTCAGGGAAGTTTAATTCCCCTCTTAAATTAAGTCTCTCTGGGGACTGCTACCCCTCTGAGCCCCTGCTGCACCACTTTGATCAGTCCATGAGGCTCCCTTATTTGGAGCAAATCATGGCCCTCCTCCTCCCTCTTTGCTGGCCCAGCCACTGTGAGAGTTCCTTAAACAGCAGCTGAGAGCTTTTTTAAAGTAAATTCATCTTGTTTATGCCTGCCATTCTTTTTTTTAAGATTTATTTATTTATTTATTTTTATTTTTTTTTTTTTTAGAGAGGGAAGGGAGGGAGAGAGAGAGAAACATCAGTGTGCGGTTGCTGGGGGACATGGCCTGCAACCTAGGCATGTGCCCTGACTGGGAACCAAACCTGCGATGCCTGGTTCGCAGCCCGCGCTCAATCCACTGAGCTATACCAGCCAGGGCTATGCCTGCCATTCTTAACAAGTGCCTGACTTTTCACACAGCCAAACTCTCTGCCTAGTTTGTAGACTATCTGGCTCAGGGTCCACCATGCCCCAACTCTTCTCCCTTTTCCAGGTGTCACCCAGCTCCCCAATTTCTCTGGTAATGTCCTACCCAGGGACCACAGTCCCATCAGGGGTATACTGCCTCTATGCATCTCCCACTGCATCTTTTTTCTCTGCAGAGACTAAGCATCCAGGTCTCTCCTGGTGTGGGGCTGCCTTCGCTACTCTTGTAGGTGAGGGAGCTGCAGAGTTACAATCACTGATCTGGCTCTCCTCCAATGCTCCTGTGCCAACCACTGACCCTGGCACCAGGCACCAGGCCTGGGACCACAGCAGCCTTGGTCCCTGCTTAGGTCCCAGAGACCTTACAGTCTCAACACAATCTCCTTACCATCTGGCTTTCAATGTCCTCTATAATTTTGGCTTCCAAATTCCATAAAAGCTTGGATTCCATTGGCTGTTCACTCTGTTCTTCAGAAGATTCGCTAGGTGTCCTAGCTGGGTACACGAGCAAGTGGGTTCAGCTCCCACCTACCTCACTGCCATCTTCGGTCCCAGCATCTCCTCTTTTTTATTGAGATTCTACATTTTTATGTATATATTTTTCTAAGTATCTTTGAACATACCTGTGTGTTTACAGACCTGTGCTCTTGAAAACTTCAGTTTCTGTATTAGCTGGAATCACCCAACATGACATAAAATATTGGTCATCACTCTGGGCTCTAATAGCTTCTTACATTGTACACACAGCATGAGATTCATAATAACACTCACCAGCCAACCATCAAGCCCAAAACCATATAGATGCCTGGAGGCTCACACATCACTTTTTTGATCATGATTCTTTAGTTCCCAAGCTGAAAGCCTGGAAGTCTTCTCTGTGCCCTTCATCTTTTCTATCTAATTAATCAATGCTTCCCATACCTTCCTTTCTAAAAATGCCTGTTATATTCTTCTCTTCCATTCGTGTTGTTACTTTATTGGTTTAGGTCTTCATCAACTCATACAAAGAATCAGTTCATAAGCCTCCTAACTGGCTTCTCTGACTTCAGTATCATCTCATTCTGATATTCCCTGCATACCTCTGCCATATCGATCAGTGTTCTCTCTTCCTAAGAAACTAGAATGATTTACCAATGCATTTCAGATTAAGCCCAAAGTACATATGGCATTCATAGTCCTTCCATAATTCTGGTCCACATTTCTACCACTATTTTTTTTTTCTTTTTGTATTGACTTATACATACAGTTAAGTACTCATATCTGAAGTATGCAACTCAATGATTTTTTTGCATAGACACACACCCATGTCAACACTACCAGGTCAAGTTATAGAATGTTTCTAATACCCCAGAAGTGCCAGCTTTTTTATGGCATATATAGCACTAAGCCAGACATTGCTTCTTTGCCTTCCTCCCTAAAACCACTTTTCGTCTTACTTTCATGATCTAAATTCAAACTGGAACAATCAGGATGAAACCTTGACATTTGTAAAGTCAACTCTGCCTTGGACTCACTGAAGCACTGTGCTTTACCTTTGTCTCTTTGATTTTGACAGCAATCATTTGCTTCCTCTGCTGGATGATCTCTACCAACTCGTCACATTCTTCCATAAGTTTTGCCTCATGCATAGCAGTATTCACCTGTCAAGAAAGTCCAGAATGTTACACAGTGATTGTTGCCTTTGTACCCTGCTGGCTCTCTGAAAGGTTTGGACTGACAGCTAAGCATGCACAACTCCTTCCATACCTCCCTCATAAGATCCACTCCTAGAAGAAGGGTAGAGATGATGATATTAATGATGCAAGGGCATTGAAGCACCACAGACAGGAAACTCTGTGGCTTCTGGTAGATCATCATGGTTAATGGAAGGTAGGGAGAAGGACAGATGAGATGGGGGCATGTTATTCCCACTGTGCAATTCCCTTTACACTAGCATCCTGTCCTCCTGCTGTTCTTTTGGAAAGAAGGTAAGGAAATTTAAGTATGTCATGGAAAGTGTATCCCTCTTTACAGGCTTCATAATATTAAGATAACACTACAACACATTTTTACCATCCTAACAAACATGTTTTCAGCTTTCTTTATTTCCTTGTAATTTTAAAACATGAATGTGCAGGTATATCTTCACATTAAATACATATGTGTATAGGTGTATTTTCACACAGTTGTCATCATGTCTTAGTAGATATTTCTCACCTTGGGCTGTCCAGTATCTGAATACCTTTCCGATTTGGGGACAATTGCTACATCAAAGTATCTCCACTGCAAAATCAGGGTTGGGTTGGGGAAAAAACCACCACTGATTATTGTTTTTCCATGTACTCATTTTTTCTTATTTCTATCTCCACTACTATTGACATTAGATGACATGAAGCTCCAAAAGAGTTAAATGAAAGCAGAGGATCTTTGTGTTGCCCATGTGTAAAGGGAAAGGAAGGGGAAATCCACTTACATCTTTTAAGCACTTAATGTGTCGATTACTTTAGAGATCAATTATTTCATGTAATTATCATAACCATTTTACAATATAGAGCTATTTTTATTCCCATTTTGCAGATGGGGAAACTGAAGCTCAGAGAATTTTAGTGACTTGCTCAATATCATACAGCTAGTAAGTGGTAAAACCAGAATTCAAACCGAGTTCTGTCAAGTGAGACCCCTGGGCTGGCTGGGTGGGTGGACAAGGTTCAATTCCATTTCAGCAGTACACAGAGCAGTCACACAGGGAAGCACAATCATTCCGAGTCTATTCAAGGATCACTTGGGCAGAGCTCTAGAAGACTGAGGAACAGACAATGGGTTACTTGACAGCATCAAATCTCAAGGGCCCAGATGTGCTTCATTAGCAAGGTAGGACTGCATTTCCAATTGCCAGCTCTCTTCAGAGGGTTCCTTTATATATTCCAAGCCCAAAAAAATACCTGTCATTGACCCTGCTGCCTCCTCTCTCATCCTCTAAGGTTACTATTGGCAAATTTTCTATTTCTTTATTTTTTTGTTTTTTTAAAAATATATTTTATTGATTATGCTATTATAGTTGTTCCATTTCCCCCTTCACTCCCCTCCAACCTACACACCCCCTCCCACCCACATTCCCCATTTTTAGTTCATATCCATGTGTCATACTTATAAGTTCTTTAGCTTTTACATTTCCCATACTATTCTTACCCTGCCCCTATTTTCTACCTAACATCTATGCTACTTATTCTCTGTACCTTTCCTCCTCTCTCCTCCTCCCACTCCCCTGTTCCTAACCCTTCATGTGATCTCCATGTCTGTGATTCTGTTCTTGTTCTAGTTGTTTGCTTAGTGTGTTTTTGTTTTGTTTTAGGTGTGGTTGTTAATCATTGTGAGTTTGCTGTCATTTTACTGTTCATATTTTTTATCTTCTTTTTCTTAGATAAGTCCCTTTAACATTTCATAAAATAAGGGCTTGGTGATGATGAACTCCTTTAACTTGCCCTTATCTGGGAAGCACTTTATCTGCCCTTCCATTCTAAATGATAGATTTGCTGGATAGAGCAATCTTGGATGTAGGTCCTTGACTCATGACTTGAAATACTTCTTTCCAGCCCCTTCTTGCCTGCAAGGTCTCCTTTGAGAAATCAGCTGACAGTCTGTTGGGAACTCCTTTGTAAGCTACTGTCTCCTTATCTCTTGCTGCTTCTAGGATTCTTTCCTTCATTTTAATCTTGGGTAATGCAATTATGATGTGCCTTGGTGTGTTTCTCCTTGGGTGCAATGTTTTTGGGACTCTCTGAGCTTCGTGGACTTCCTGAAGGTCTATTTCCTTTGCCAGATTGGGGAAGTTCTCCTTTATTGTTTGTTCAAATAAGTTTTCAATTGGTTGCTCCCCTCTTCTCCTTCTCGTACCCCTATAATTCATATATTAAAATGTTTAAAGATGTCCTGGAGATTTCTAAGCCTCTCTTCATTTTTTTGAATTCTTATTTCTTTATTTTTTTCTGATTAGATGTTTCTTTCTTCCTTCTGGTCACTCCATTGATTTGAGTCCCAGTTTCCTTTCCATCACTATTGGTTCCCTGTATAAGTTTTCCTTTATTTCACTTAGCATAGCCTTCATTTTTTCATCTAATTTCCAATCAAATTCAACCAATTCTGGGAGCATCCTGATTACTAGTGTTTTGAACTGTGCATCTGATAGACTGGCTATCTCTTCGTCATTTAGCTGTATCTTTTTCTGGAGCTTCGATCTGTTCTTTCATTTGAACTTTTTTTTTTCCTTGATGTGCCTGTTACGTAGTGAGGGGTGGAGCCTTAGGTATTTGCCAGGGCGGGGCAACCCAGTCACTGGGTTGTGATGCTGTATGTAGGGAAGGGTTCTGAGAAGGAACAATGGCACTTGCTCAGCTCTCTGCTGGATTTCAGTCACTTCCACCACTTCTCCCAAGCAAACTAGGCCCTTCTGGTTCTGATTCCTGTGTGGGTGTGTTTGTGTATGTTCTAGGCCCCTGTGGGTCTCTCCAACAAACTTTCCTGTGAGGCTGGGAGTTTCTCCCGGAACCTCAACCCCCACAGGTGTTTTCAATTGGTGTTTTGAGGCTCTATTTCCCAGCACTGGGACCCTGGGTTGTGTGATCTGTCTGGCTCCCCAGTTTTGCCTGGTTTATCTGTTCATGAATGTGAGACCTCCTGGTCTGCCAGGTGTCTTGTGCACCATGCCCTTCCACAATCCACCTCCTTGCTGGGTCTACCCACTGCTGCCTTGTGTGCCCGGGGTCCATCAGCCACCCTGCTGCAACCCCTCTCTGCCTGGCCACCTGAATCTGCCCCTCCTGCCGGTCTGGATGAATGTGTCTTCTTTAACTCCTTGGTTGTTGGACTTCCATACAGTTCAATTTCCTGTTGGTTCTGGTTGTTTTGTTTTTAAATTATTGTTGTCCTTATTTTGGTTGTGCGAGGAGGCACAGTTTGTCTACCAATGCCTCCATCTTGGCCAGAACTCTGTTTCTTTCTCAACTGAAGTAAAATATACTTGCTGAATTTTAACCTTATTTTGTTTTATTTCCAGAATGAACAGTTGCACTATGTCCATTCTAATATTTTTCTGACCCCTCACCTTTTCCCTAAATTCGATCTACCTTTCTAAGGAAATAATCTCACCCTCTCAAGGAACTCCTACATATCTCTTCTAGATGAGAATAAAAGATTCATGTAGTGATCCTTGGCTTTCTGCTTGGAGTATCTGGAGACTTAGATCATTCTTATTTATAGTTTCTTTTTGAGGCTGCTGATAGTGTAGTATACAATGGTTTACTGTCTTGTTTCTTGTAATTTTTTCCTAGACTAACCTTTACATAACACTCACTGTATGCCAGGTACTGTCCTAATAAGCTTATATGTACAGTTGGCCCTCCATCCACAGGTCCCGCACCCTTGAATTCAACCAACCACAGCTTGAAAAATATTAGGAAAAAAATGTTACATTGTTGCTGATATGTACTGTGTAGTTAGGCCTATGAAGGTTGTGTCTGTACTGAACATGTACAGACTGTTTTCTTGTTATCATTCCCTAACCAATACATTATACTAACTATTTACATAGTAATTACATTGCATTAGGCATTAGAAGTAATTGAGAGATATTTAAAGTATAGGGGAGGTTGTGTGTAGGTTATATGCAAATACAATGCCCTTCTATATATTATATGAGTCTTTAGTATCCACAGATTTTAGGATCTGCAAGGGGTCCTGGAACCAATCCCCTACAGATACAACTGTACTAGTTCTCCTGATCACCAAAACAACTCAGTGAGGCAGGTATCATTTTACAGGTGAGGAAGTCTGGCCACAGACAGACTAAGTGACTTGCTCAAGGACGCACCCCTAGTAAGTGGCAGAGATGGGATTTGGGTCCAGGTAGCCTGACTGGAGTCCACACCTTAACTGTTACACTATACTTCCTCCTGAGTGGAGTGTAACAAAATTCCTGCCTTCAGTTTTCGACAATTGTTACCTCTTTTGTACAAGACATTATTCTGTTATTCCATTCTCTTTAGTCAGACTATTTGTTGTTCCCTTAGACTCCTTGTGCCTCCATATCCTGTGCCTTTGATTGAGACCTTCCTTTCAATTAAGTCATTTCTCTTTGTTTACTGAAGAAACCTCTATTTATCTTTCCATGTCCTGCTCAAAGTTCATCACTTCTGCAACTATTTCTCACCTGCTTTGAAAACAATTGGTTCCTTATTTATATTTCTATAACTTTATATATAATTTGATCATACCATTTACTGCCTTATACCATAGATATTTATTAGTCTGTCTTTCCCACACGAGCATGAACTCTGGAGGTCAACGATTGTGTCTTATTTGACTATATCACAAGGATAGTGAGTGGCATATGGTAGGTGTTCAGTAAATATTTGTTGAATTGAATTATAAGGGGGAAATATCTCACTGCTTGCTAAACATATTTATGTGGTTACTCAAGTTACCCTAAACTCAGAGTGTGTAAAAACAAACTCATCATCTTCCTTCTAAATGTAGCTTCCATCCTTGATTTCCACATTTTTGTTAATGTTACTGTCATTATTGCAGTTATTCAGGTTTAGTTACCTGTGACTTCTACTTCTGTCTCATCTCCCACATAAATCCACAGCAGTCCCAAAATCCTGCTTTCCTTTCCAATTTCACTAAAGTTCTTCCGGTAATACAGTGAGACTCTGATTCAAAGAACCAGTAAGTTGAAGTCCTTATCACCCTTTTGGACTGTTATTGTAACAGCCTCATTAATTCATTCCCCTTCCTTCAGAATCTTTCCTTTGCCCCATCCTATACCCTGAAACCACAAAAAATCATCACCATCTTCATCATCAACCATGAATTACATGTTTCCTTTATGCAATGCCCTCAATAAATTTGCAATTTGGATGGTGAAAAGCCACATACATATATGCATAACATAAATGTCAATGAGTGATATAGACTATAATCTACAGAATTTAAAGAAAAATATCATTCTTGGTGGGGAAGTGGAGAAAAAACTACTCAAATGAAATGGAACTTGAATTGAGCCTGAAAAATAGATAGCATACAGATTAAAAATATGAGAAAGATGAAAATTTTGAGAAAAAGCTAATACTCTTGAACCTTGTACTTTAGGTACTATAGTACCTTTGGAAAGTATTTTTGGGAGAAGGAGGGTAAGATGGTGAGAATATGACCACAGTTATATTTTTTAAGAAGATGAACTAGGTCCAGATCCAAGATGGCACTGGACTAAGTGTATGTTATACTCACCTCCTCCCAGGAACAAACTGGAATTACAACTAAAATATAGAACAATTGTCCTGAATAACCAACTGAAGACTAGCTGAACAGAAGCCTTATAACCAAGGATTTCCAGAAGAAGCCACATGAAGACTGGTAGGAAGTATGGAGATACAAACAGGGTTGGCTCCACTCCCACAGGTGGTAGCTGAGGTTCTGGAGAAATATATCAGTAGCAAAGGTTCCCTCTCATCAGTGTGGGGTCTCAACCAACTGCTGGATTCACTAGCCCAGAGTTCCAAAACCTGGAAGAGGTGCCCACACAAAATCTGGTTGTGAAAATTGGTGGGGATTCTGTCTGCCAAGGGGAGACAGGAGTCTGCTAGAGACACAGGTACCCTCCTAAAGGGCCAGCACATAAAATGTCACATACAGAGTCAGCTACCCTGGGTTCCAGTAGAAGGAGGGCAGAGTAAACTAAAGTGATATGAGGAGAAACTAGGGTTTCTGGCTCTGGGGAGAGAGCTGACCAGAGAGTTGCTGGGCTCCCTATTCTTAGTAGATGCCTGCCCAGCAGATGCCATCTTTCTTGGGTGGAACATTCTCCTCCTTATGCCATCAGCTGGGGGAAATGCAATAGACCACCTTCTGGATGCCCTGCCACCCCACCCTGCAGAGTGCATACCTGAATGAGGAGTCAGCTGCCTTGGCCATCTTATAGAGGTCCAGGAAGACTAAGGGGGCATCAGTGACTGAATGGTGAGGTTTTGGGGAAGGGCCATCTCCCCTCCCTTTCCCATGACCCTGACTGGTGCCTCCCCTTCATGGGGTTAGTGGGGAGATCCACCAACCCCATTCTTCTGACTCCTAGCAGCCTTGCTATGCTGATATTGGGCTCCTGGAAGAATCTGGGACAGTCTAAGTTGTGTGGCTCTAGGACAGGGGCCATTTCTCCTTCACATTCCTGACCAGTACCACAGCCTTCCTTCACACGGCCAAACCTTGGTCTCTTTGGGCCTAATGAACTCACCTGGCCTCATCCTGATGACTCCCTGAGACCCTGTCCCACCACAAAAGTCTTCAGGAAACCAGTAGGTACCATGTAGACTGTTATTCCATTCTCTTTAGTCAGACTATTTGTTGTTCCCTTAGAGTCCTTGTGCCTCCATATTCCATGCCTTTGATTGAGACCTTCCTTTCTTTCCATCTTTCTTGGGTGGAACACCAGATATGATGAAGAGAATTCTGCTTTATGTGGTCAGGGCCTGCATAGAAGCTTGTTCACTGTGGTCAGGGTCAATTCTCACCCTTTCTGGGATATTTGGTGAGTGGCCTCAGACACAGCACTGCCTCTGAGTTTGAACCTGTATCAATCTGGTGAAATCACTCACCCTTACTAGGTGACTCACTGAAAATCTACTTTGTTGGGAATTGCCCTGCCTGATTTCAGAAGTTGTAACCCCCCATGGCTAAGGCTGAGTAAAAAGACCTTGGGACCATAAGCCACTAATGAGACAAAGCTTATCTTCCTGGCAGGGGCACTGACTCTGCCCCCTTTTACTTCACCTGCTTGACCTTGGGTGGATGACTGGTTAGCCAATGATGGGTAAGATTGCTCAAGGGAGAGATGACCCAAGACAGGCACGGTCATGAAGGGGCCCTCAGGAAAGGACTTGGAGGGCTATAGAAAAAGGGGTGATGGACCTTTACCCCTCGGCTTTGACATAGCCTGAGTCCTCATTTTGTCTCCAAGAAGTCTCCTAATCTCTTGGCTGTCTTACTTACCCTGCTTGACTTAAGCCTGAAACAATGCCAGGGGTGGGTACAGCCCTGTGCTAGAAAGGGCAGGTTCCCCGGGGTAATCAGGCCTAAGATAGAATGCATAAAATCCTGTAAAACCTGCTTTGCTAATACCCTCAATTTAAATGATGAGAGTCCAAGCATAGAATAAGTTTGTTTCCCCAAAGTTTTATGGCCCTTTAGCTATCTAACCCTGACTCAGAATAAGCCCTCATAGTTCTTTGAATGTTATCTATTGTTTGATCATTACTACCTGACAATGATTGGTGAACTTTACCTGTATTCCTGTGCAAATTGAACCCAATAAAAGCCCATTGAGGAACAGGCTCCTGGCTCTTCTCCTTTGAGAGATCAGCCACCTTTCCTCCCCAAGTAGATCAAGTCTTTGTAGACTTACTCTCATCCATGGTAGATGGAGGGCTCTGCGGGTGGAGCCCCCCACACTACTTCATGCAACTTGAGTACTACCAGAGGCTATTTCAGTGACTGAGCCTAACAAGCAGCAGACAGATGAAGTCTGGTTGAAGGCTCTCAGGGGGCGTTTGGACTTTTGCTGACTTGCTCTTGGGCCCAGTGCAGGCAAAAGCCAGCTTTGGTACACAGCTTGATCCTCCCTGCACAGACACAGGAACAAACTGTATATAACCTTGTAGCTCCAAACATGTTGCCCAGGGCCAGTCACAGGCAGCATCTGACATTGGTTTGTACCAGACTCCCTCCCAAGAGGTCCCAGAACAAACACAACCAGTGGCCAACTCCAGATAACATCAGAGCAGAATCCAATTAGCTTCACAAGCAGCATATCCAAAGGGAGATCTTGGCAAGCACCAGATCTGATGAAGAGAATTCTGCTTTATGTGGTCAGGGCCCGCATAGAAGCTTGTTCACTGTGGTCAGTGTCAATCCTCACAGTCACCCAGCCTGAGGGTCAACCCCACACACAAACAGGCCAATAGCAAAGAAGACTGAATTACACCAGGAGTGGCCGCAAAAAGGATATTCCTGAACCACTCAGGTTAGGTGATCAAGGAGACAGTGACACTGGATCCCATAGGACACCTACTACATAAGGCCAACACACTAACACTGGAAGTCATAGTACATCTACCTAATATATAGAAACAAACATAAAAAGGCAGCCAAAATGGGAAGACAAAAAAACCTGCCCCAAATAAAACAGGAGAAATCTCAAAAAAAAAAAAAAAAGGAGCTAAATGAGATGGAGGCAAGCTATCTACCAGATATAAAATTTAAAAAATGGTTATAAGGCAGCAGAAGGAACCTAGTGAGAACTTCAACAAAGAGATAGCAGACATAAAAAGGACATAGGAGCCATAAAAAAGAACCAGTTAGAAATAAAGAATATAATATCTGAAATGAAGAATACACTGGAAGGAAGAAACACTAGGTTGGATGAAGCAGAGGACTGTGTCAGTGATTTGGAAGACAATTAGCAGAAAACATTGAGTCAGAACAGCAAATAGAAACTAGAAATCAGTCACATGAAAACAAATGAAAAAGACACAAAGACCTGTATGATAAATGATGATTAACTCAAAGAATGAGTTAACAAAGAGATCAAGGAAGAAATCAAAAGATAACTTGAAACAAATCAAAATGAGAACACAGTAACCCAAAACCTATGGTCAGACACAATGAAAGCAGTCATAAGAGAGAAATTGTAGCAATACAGGGCTACCTCAAGAAACAAGAAAAATTTCAAATAAACAATCTAACTTTACACTTAAAGGAATTAGAAAAAGAACAATAAATTAGGCCCGAGGTGAGTAGAAGAAAGAAAATAATATAGATCAGAAAAGAAAAAAAAATAGAGTCTTAAAAACAATACAAAAAAATCAATGAAACTGAGAACTGGTTCTTCGAAAAGATAAACAAGATTGACAAGCTTTTAACAAGATATAACAAGAAAAAAACATAGAGAGGACCCAAATAAATAAAATCAGAAATGACTTCCAGCCAACATGGAGACATAGGTAGAAATGCTTTACTTCCTCACACAACCAAAAGGAAGACAACAACCAATTTAAAAACAAGAAATAACTAGGAATGCCAGAAAATTGAACTGGATGGAAATTGGAAAACCAAGGAAGGAATCAGAGAAGAAACATTCATCCAGACTGGTAGGAGGGGTGAAGATGGGCAGGTGGGGCAGATAGGACACATGGCAAGGTGGCAGCTGGTGGACCAGGCAGGTAAGGTGACAGCTGGTACACCAAGTGGCCCCACATTCATGTGCAAATGAACCAGGAGGAACAACTGAGGAGCAAGACGGACTGCACAGCCCAGGGTTTCAGCGTGGGGAAACAGAGCCTCAAAATCTTGCTGTAAAAACCTACAGGGGTTGAGGCAGTGGGAGAAACTGCCAGTCTCACAGGAGAGTCTGGTGGAGGGGCCCACAAGACTCTAGGACATACACAAGCCCATCCACCCAAAAACAAGCACCAAAAGGGCACGATTTGGTTGTGGGTAGCAGGGGAAATGACTAAAAGTGGGGCAAGAACTCAGTAAGTGGCATTGTTCCCTCTCTGACCCCTTCCCCAGAGATAGTGGCAAAATACAGCAAAGTGGGTTGCCCAGCCCTGGGGAATACCTAAGGCTCCACCCCTTACAATGTAACAGGTGCACTGGGACAAAGAAATATGGTCCAAATGAAAGAACAGAGCAAAGTTCCAGAAAAACTTCAACAAAGTGATGAAGAGATAGCCAACCTATCAGATGCAGAGTTCAAAACACTGGTAATCAGGATCCACATAGAAATGATTGAGTATGGCTGCAATATAAAGAAACAAGTAAAGGCTATATAAAGTGAAATAAAGAAATATATACAGGGAACCAATAGTAAAGGGAAGGAAACTGGGACTCAAATCAACGATTTGGAACAGAAGGAAGAAATAAACATTCAACTGGAACAGAATGAAGAGAGAAGAATTCCAAAAATTGAAGAGAGGCTGAGGAATCTCCAGGACATCCTTAAACATTCCAACATCCAAATCATAGAGGCATCAGAAGGAGAAGAGGAAGAAAAATAAATTGAAAACTTATTTGAAAAAAATAATGAAAAATTTCCCCAATCTGATGAAGGAACTAGAACATGTAGGTCCAGGAAGCTCAGAGAGCCCCAAAGAATTTGGGCCCAAGGAGAAACACACAAAGACACATCATAATTAAATTACCCAAGATTAGAGATAAGAGAATCTTAAAAGCAGCAAAACAAAAGGAGTTCCCATAAGACTATCAGCTGATTTCTCAAAAGAAACCTTACAGGCAAGAAGGGGCTGGAAAGAAGTATTCTAAATCGTGAAAGGCAAGGTCCTACATCCAAGCTTACTCTTTCCAGAAAAGCTATCATTTAGAATGGAAGGGCAGATCAAGTGCTTCCCAGATAAGGTCAGTCAAAGCAGTTCATCATCACCAAGCCCTTATTATATGAGATGTTAAAGGGATTCACCCAAGAAAAAGAAGAAGATCAACAGTATGAAGTGTAAAGTGACAACAAACTCACAACTATCAACCATTGAACCTAATACAAAACCCAAAACAAACTAAGCAAGCAACAGGAACAGGAACAGAATCACAGAAATGGAGATCACATGGAAGGTTATCAGTAGGGAGGGGAAGGGGGGAGAACGGGGAAAAAGGTACAGGGGATAAGAAGAAGAAATGGTAGGTACAAAATAGACAGGGGAGGTTAAGAATAGTATTTTCCTAGAAAATGGAAAAGCCAAACAACTTATATGTACAACCCATGGACATAAACTAACTGGGCAGGAGGAATGCTGGAAGGGGTTGCAGGGTAGAGGGAAATAAAGGGGAGGAGAAAATGCAACAACTGTAAGAACATAATCAATAAAAATATACTTAAAATCATAAATGAAAGTAACTACTGACATCAAAGAAATACAAAGGATTGTAAAAAAATATTATGAAGACTCTATGCTAACAAATTGGACAATCTAGACAAAAAGGATAAATTCCTAGAAACACAATCCTCCAAAGCTGAGCCAGGAAGAAACAGAGAATCTGGACTGATTACAACTAGTGAAATTGAAGCAGTAATAAAAAAAAAAAAACCTAACAAACAAAAGTCCTGGATGGCATAGCTTTGCAGGCGAATTTTACCAAACATTTAAAGAACTAACACATATTCTTTAAAAGTATTCCAAAAAATTCAAGAGGAGGAAAGATTCCCAAGCTTACTTTTTGAGGCCAGCATTATCCTAATTTAAAAATCAGATAAAGATACTGCAAACAAAGAAAATTACATGATAGGCTTCTGGTTAAGATGGTGATATAGGCAGACATGGCTCACCTCTTAACACAACCGCATCAAAATTACAACTAAAAATGTAGAACAACCATCACTAAGGAATGTCATAAATTGAGTCGAATGGAAGTCTGACAATACAGAATTGAAGAAAGGACATCCATCCATACTGGTAGGAGGAGTGCAGATTCGAAACCGGATGGTCCCACACCTGCGTGGATAAAAATTAAGGAGGAAAATTTTGGGAGCAAGGAGTCCCAGAATGACACCAAGTCCCCCAGTCAAGGATTCCAGCGCCAGGAGCACACATCTCCACAACTTCTGGATGTGAAAACCAGCACAGACAGAGTATTGGAGGAGGCTGCTGGAGCCCTAAGCACTTCCTCTTGGGGAACCCACACACAGACTCACCTACTCAGACTCACTCCCTCTGCACTCTAGCACTGGGGTGGCAGCTTGAAAGGCACCAGTGGTACGCAGGGGAGACTGTAATGTCTGATATCTGGCCAAGCAGAGGCCACTGTCCCTTTGATGAGCCTTCTCCCCACAGAGCCTGTAGATTGGTGCCATATCTGAGACTCCATCAACCTGGCTAACACTGCGTAACCCAACTTGGAGATCCACAGATGCTCGACGTTACCCAATTTATAGGGCCACCCAAGCTCCTTTTCTGTAAGAATGGCTCATCTTGGCTCCTAAATCCTATCAAAAAAGCAACAGCTGGCTTCAGTGAGCCCTAGCAGCAGCCAGATTAAACTCAGAGCTTGGCCCACCCAAGCTTCTTTTCCATATGAATGGCTGGTCTTGGTTCATGCTTCACAACTTCCTAAATCCTATCAAACAAGCAACAGCTGGCCTTAGTAGGCTCGAGGCCTGGCATTAACAATAGCTAGCCTAGATTCACAGCTTGTCTTCACCTGGGAATCTCCAAGCCCAGCATAAGTAGCAGCCATCTCAGATTACTTTATAGCTCAGGCAGGGTGGTCCGGGGCAAAACACAGGTGGGAGCTGACCATGGCCTCTACCACCTGTGACACCCCAGGGCCAGTGCACCCAGTGAAGAACTACAGACCATGTTGGAATACCACCACCTTGCCCACACACAGCTGATGCTCCAAGGAGGACAGAGGTTGGTGATCAGTGGTCACAGCCAGTCCTTACAAATAACTGGCCTGAGTTAATCCCTCCCATTGATATGCCAACAGCAACCAAGGCTGAACTACAAGAGGAAGGTGTAATCAACCCTCAGAAAGGGTGCACCTTCAGTACCCATCTTGGTTAATGGGGGGGGGCTGTGCCACTGGACCCTAGAGGACACCTACTATATTAGGCCACACTACCAAGACACAGAGTCACAGCAGCTCTACCTAATACATAGAAACAAAGACAGGGAGGCTGTCAAATCCAGAAGACAAAGAAACATGGCCCAAATGAAAGAACAGAAAAAATCTCCAGAAAAAGAGCTAAACAAAATGGAGATAACCAGTCTATTAGATGCAGAGTTCAAAACACTGTTTATAAGGATGCTCAAGGAACTTAGTGAGGACCTCAGTAACATAAAAAAGAACCAGTAAGAAATAGAGGATACACTAATTGAAATAAAAAACAATTTACAGGGAAACAACAGTAGAATGAATGAAGCCAAGAATCATACCAATGATTTGTAACATATGGAAGGAAAAAACAACCATGCAGAAGGACAAGAAGAAAAAAGGATTCTTAACAAGGATATTATAAGCAGCCTCTGGGACAACTTTAAGAGGTTCAATATTCACCTTATAGGGGTGCCAGAAGTATAAAAAAAAAAGAGCAAGAAACTGGAAATCTATCTGGAAAAATAGTGAAAGAAAACTTCCCTAATATGGTGAAGGAAAAAGACATGCAAGTTCAGGAAGCACAGGGAGTCCCAATTATGATGGATGCAAAGAGGCCCACTTCAAGTAACATCTTAATTAAAATTCCAAAATTTAAATATAAAGAGACAATCTTAAAGGCAAGAGAAGTTAGCTACCATAAAGTTGTCAGATGGGTGGAGGGAGGAGACGAATGGGTGAATAGATGAGGGTATTAAGAAGTACAAATAGGTCTTTACAGGATAGCTATTGGGATGTAAAGTAGAGTGTAAGAAATGGAGTAGGTAAAGAATTTATATGCATGACCCATGGACAGGAACAATGGTGGGAGAATTGCCTGAGGGGGAAGGGGATGCTGGGTGGAGGGGGTAATTGGGAGAAAATCAGGACAACTATAATAGCATAATCAAGAAAATATAATTAAAGAAAAGATTATTACAGGCCAATATCCCTGATAAACATAGATGCAAAGTTCTCAACAAAATATTAGTGAACTTGAACTAGCAATGCATCAAAAAATTCATACACCATGATCAAGTGGGGGTGGAAGGTTATGAAATATCTGCAAATCAATAAATGTGATACACCACATAAACAAAATGAAAGATAAAATCCACATGATCATATCACTAGATGCAGAAAAAGCATTCGATAACACTCAGCAGCCACTTATGATTAAAAACTCTCAGCACAATGGGAATAGAGGGAACATACCTCACTGTATTAAAGTCCATATATGACAAACCCATAGCCAACATTACACTCAATGGGAAAAATTTACAAGTGTTTCCCCTAATATCAGGAACAAGACAGGATGCCCACTTTCACCACTCTTAATCAATATTGTACTGGAAGTCCTGGCCACAACAATCAGACAAGAAGAAGAAATAAAAGACATCCAAATTGGAAAGGAAGAAATAGCTGTCATTATCTGCTGATGACATAAAACTGTACAAGAGTGGTCCCCAACTTTCTTGGCACTAAGAACCAGTTTTGTGGAAGACAATTTTTCCATGGACTATGGTGTGGGTGGGTGGGAGAGAGGAGTATGAAGCACAGGCAGAAATGTGATGCTTGCTCACCCACCCTGATAGGAAGTGGAGATCCTGCAGCAATGCTAGCTTCACTACTCACCCACTGCTCACCTCCTGCCATGTGGCCCCGTTCCTATTAGGCCACAGACCAATAGTCTATGGCCTAGGTCCTGGGGACCCCTGCTGCACAATATATAGAGAACCCTAGAGATTCCACCAAAAAACTACTAGAACTGATAAATGAATTCAGGAAAGTAGCAGGATACAGAATAAATATTCAGAAATCAGTTGCATTTTTATATACCAATACTATACTATCAGAAAGTGAATCTAGGAAAACAATCACATTTATAGTTGCATCAAAAAATACCTAGGAATAAATTTAATGAAGAATGTAAAAAGCCAGTATGCAGATATCATGAGACACTGAAGAAAGAGAGAAATTAAAGAATATACAAATAAGTGGAAGCATGTACCATGTTCATGGATTGGAAGAATTCACATCATTTAAATGTCGATACTACCCAAAGCAATTTATAGGTTCAATGTAATTCGCATCAAGATACCATTGGCATATTTCACAGAACTATAACTAATATTCTGAAAATTTATATGGAATCATAAAAGACCCCAAATACCATGGCAATCTTGAGAAACAACAAAGAGAAATCATGCTACCTGATATCAAACCATACTACCATAGTAAACAAAACAGCATGGGACTGCCATAAAATCTAATATATAGATCAACTGAACAGAATAGAGAGCCCAGAAATAAACTTATGCCTCTATGGTCAATTAAGATTTGACAAAGCAGGAAGACACAAACAAATGGAAGCATGTACCATGCTCATGAATTGGAAGAATTAACATAATGAAAATGACCATATTACCCAAAGTGATATATAGATACAATGCAATCCCTATTAAAGTACCAATGACATATTTCACAGATATAGAAACATTTAAAAAATTTATATGGAACCATAAATGACCCCGAATAGCTGCAGCAATTTTGAGAAAGAAGAACAAAGTAGGAAGAACCACAATACCTGATATCAAACTGTATTACAAGGCAACTGTAATAAAAAGCAGCCTGGTAGTGGCATAAGAACAGACAC
>PVIA01004481.1:45713-137179 GCA_004024845.1 Tonatia bakeri
AAGGAAGGAAGGAAGGAAGGAAGGAAGGAAGGAAGGAAGGAAGGAAGGAAGGAAGGAAGGAAGGAAGAAAGGAAGAAAGAAAGAAAGAAAGAAAGAAAGAAAGAAAGAAAGAAAGAAAGAAAGAAAAAGAAAAAAGAAAGAAACTTGATCACCAACTTACACCACACATAAAAATAAATTCAAGGTGAATAAAAGACTTAAACATAAGTCATGACACCATTAAAGTCCTAGAGGAAAACATTGGCAGGAAAATCTCACACATTCCACACAGCAATATCTTCACTGATATGTCCCCTAAAGCAAGGGACATAAAGGAAAGAATAAACAAATTGGACCTCATCAAATTAAAAAGCTTCTGGATGGCTAAAGAAAGCAGTATTGAAATGAAAAGAGAACCAATTATATGGGAAAACATATTTGCCAATGATATCTCTGACAAGGGTTTAATCTCTAAAATATACAAAGAACTCACATGACTCCACTCTAGGGAGAAAAAATATTAAAAAATGGGCAAAGGACTTGAACAGACACTTCTCCAAGGAGGATATACAAAGGATCCAGAGACATATGGAAAGATGCTCAGCATTGCTAGCCATCAGAGAGATGCAAATTAAAACCACAATGAGATACCACCCCACACTAGTGGGAATGGTCATCATAAACAAATCAACAAACAACAAATGTTAGAGAGGATGTGGATAAAAGGGAACCCTAGTGCACTATTGGTGGGAATGCAGACTGGTGCAGCCACTGTGGGAAACACTCTGGAATTTCCTCAGGAAACTAAACATGGAACTGCCTTTTTACCCAGCAATTCCACTGCTGGGATTATATCCTAAGAACCCTGAAACACCAATCAAAAAAACCTGTGCACCCCAATGTTCATAGCAGCACAATTTACAATAGCCAGGTGCTGGAAGCAACCTAAGTGCCCATCAGTAAATGAATGGATCCAAAAACTATGGTACATCTTCAAGATGGAATACTCTGAAGCAGAAAGAAAGAAGGAGCTCCCACCCTTTGCTACAGCATGGATGGAACTAGAGAGCATTATGCTAAGTGAAATGAGCCAGAGTCTCATGGGAAAGACAAATACCATATGATCTCACCTTTAAGTGGAATGTAATCAACAAAACAAACCAGCAAGGAAAACATAACTAGAGACATTGAAATTAAGAACAATCTGACAGTAACTAGAGGGGAGGTGGCAGGGGATAATGGGGGGAAGGGAGAAATGGCTTTGAGAAACTACTATGAAGGACACATGGATAAAACCTAGGGGGGTGGAAGCAAGGAAGGGAGGAGGGTTTGGCTTGGGTGGTGGGGAGTGGTGGAGAGTAAATGCATACAACTGTAATTGAACAGCATGAAATAATTAAAAAACATTTGACAAAGTAGGCAAGAACATACAAAGGAGTAAAATAATGTATTAAATAAATGGTGTTCGGAAAATTATACAGATATGTGCAAAAACTAGACCAACTTTTTACACCATATGCAAGACTAAACTCGAATTGGATTAAAGACTTAAATGTTAGACTCGAAACCATAAAAATCCTAGAAGAAAACATAGGCAGTAAAATCTTGAACATTTCTTGCAGCAATATTTCTGATATGTTTCCTTGGGCAAGTGAAACAAAAGAAAAAGTAAAGAAATGGAACTACATGAAACTAAAAAAAATTTGCACAGCAAAGGAAACCATCAACAAAATGAAACACCATACCATTGAATGGGAGAATATATTCACCAATGACACGTCTGGTAAAGGGTTAATATCCAAAATTTATAAAGATCTTATATAGGAACAACCATAAAGGACACATGGACAAAACCAAGGGGGAGCGGGGTGGAAGCAAGGGAGGGAAGTGAGGATGGCTGAAGTAGAGGTGAGTGGTGGGGAGTAAATGCAGACAACCATAATTGAACAACAATAAAATAATTTACAACAACTTATTGAAAATTAAAAAAAGAAAAAGTCTTATAAAACTCAACACTAAAAAAACCCCAAACAATCCAATTAAAATGTGGGCAAAGGATATAAACAGACACTTCTCCAAAGTGGACATACAGATGGCCAATAGGCATATGAAAAGATGCTCAATGTCACTAATCATCAGAGAGATGCTAATTAAAACTACTATGAGATATCACCTCATACCTGTCAGAATGGTTATCATCAATAAGTCAACAAACAAGTGTTGGTGAAGATGTGCGAAAAAAGGAACCTTCACACACTGTTGGCGGGGATGAAGATAGGTACAGCCAATGTGAAAACTGTGGATTTTCCTCAAAAAATAGAAATGGAACTGCCTTATGACTCACTGATTCCCCTTCTGGAAATATATCAGAAGAACACCAAAACACTGATTTGAAAAGAATATGTGCACTCTTATGTTCATTTCAGCATTATTTACAATAGCCAAGATTTGGAAGCAGCCCATGTGCCCATCATTAGATGAATGGATAAAAATGCAGTGGTATACTTACACAATGGAACACTACTTCGTTGCAAAAAAGAAAGAAATCTTAACCTTCATGACAGCATGGATAGATATGAAGAGTATTGTACTAAGTGAAGTAAGTCAGTCAGATAAAAAAAAGTACCATATATTTTCACTTATATGCAGAATATAATAACAAAATACACAAACAAAAATAGAAACAGACTCACAGATACACAAAACAGACTGACAGTTGTTGGAATGGAGGGTGTTTGGGAGCTGGGTGAAAAAGGTGAGGGATTAAGCAAAAGAAAACACTCATAGACACTCACAACAGCATGATGATTACCAGTGGAAAAGGGGGTTGGTGGAGGTAGAAGATGGTAAAGTGGAGATAAATTGTCATGAAAGGAGACTTGACTTTGTGTGGTGAACACACAATACAATATACAGATGATATATTGTAGAATTTTACACCTGCAACTTATGTAATTTTATTAATCAATATCACCCCAATAAATTCAACAACAATTTAAAAATAAGTACATAAATTTTAGTTTATTAAAAAAATTGCGCCCTGGCTGGCGTAGCTCAGTGGATTGAGCTCGGGCTGCGAACCAGGCATCGCAGGTTCGATTCCCAGTCAGGGCACATGCCTAGGTTGCAGGCCATGTCACCCAGCAACCGCACATTGATGTTTCTCTCTCTCTCTCTCCCTTCCTCTCCCTTCCCTCTCTAAAAATAAAAATAAATAAAATCTTTAAAAAAAATTGCCACAATTGCCATTCAATTGATTTTTTTTTTCAAAACCCATCTTAGGTGAGCAGAGTTAAAAACACTTCATAAGCAAATGTTAAATTATTTTTCATTTTTATAACTGACAAAACTAACATATTTGGTAGTTAAATAATATTATTCCCTTTTTAATATCTTCAAATATTTTTTAGAGATAAAGTGGGTTGAGGCTTGAGGATAATTTAGGAGGCTATTGTAATGGGAATGTGGCCTAGCTAAGGAGACAACAGGAATAGAAAGAATGGTCAAATATGAGAAGTACTCCATTTCCTCAAAATCCTCAATTAGACATCAAGCTCCTTCAGAAAAGTTTTTATGCCATTTTGTTTCCCTTGCTGTTACAGGCACAATGACTTACACAACAAACACTTAAATTTTTACTTATTGATTTAACAAACTGAAAAATCACAATAAACATGACAACCATTAGGAAATATACTATAATAACTGTATTCTGTAGAGATACTATAGATTGAAGTGAGAGAGCTATGGACAGTTGCACTGGGTGAGATGTAACAGCCAGGCACAACTAGGAGAACAGAGAGGAAGGTTGCCTGAATAGGCAAACTCCCAAACTAAAGATAAAGCGGTGACATTAAAATTGTTCTGTGTTAAGAAGCAGCCTGAAAGAGCAGGGTTCTTAAGTGATTTCTCAACAGGAAATACTCCAGGGAAAACTGTCTTCATGATGTGAATAAAACATCTGAAATTGCTTGCAAGGCACTTGAAAGCCCTGGTAGTTTCCTAGTCTGTAGTGTTCTCTGAAAATACAGTGCAGTATTTCACTTGCTTATTAACTCTTAGTTGAAGACAACGGGTTATCTTGATAAGAATTCTTGGTTGGTTAGTTTGTTGGTTGATTTGCAGAAGACTCCAGTGCCTTATTTGGCATTTGCTCTTTGGTTTGGGTAAGTGGGTTTGACTAAATGGGTTCATCCTGTGGAAAAACCTATGCTCCCTGAAAATACTATAATGATAATCGTGGCAACCTACTTGTTTAAATCTCTCCACCCCCAAAAGACTTTTTGAGCAGTTTCTGATGCTTAACACTTATTCTCAGAGGCAGTCTTCCAAGGCCTTACAGGGGTATACAACCTGCGGCCCACAGGCCACATGTGGCCCAGGATGGCTATGAATGCGGCCCAATGCAAAATCATAAATTTACTTAAAATATGAGATTTTTTTGTGATTAAAGTACATGTAGCAATTTATTTAATGTGTGCCCCAAGGCAACTCTTCTTCCAGTGTTTCCCAGAGATGCCAAAAGTTTGGACACCCTTGCTTAGCACCAGGGAACATAGGCAGTCCTATGAAGTCTCCTCCAGGTCCTCTTCTCCATTCTAGGCTTTTTTCTTTATTCCTAAAGTCATCAAGAATTTGACTTGTATGCTTCTTCCCAATTGCCCATCCTACTCTATTTCCTGAAGGTCTTTCCTACCTTCCAGCCCAAAGATTAAACCTAGAGTCAGATCTAGTATTCCCCAATTTCCACTCTTTCCTGACACAGACATACATGTCTTCTATTTGAAGGATTTTACTTCTAGTCACTACAAGATGCAAAGGTTTAAGAGATGGCAAAAAGTTATTTTAGCAATTGTTTCTATTCTGTACTGAAATGCAAATTGACTAGAACTTTTTACTCTTCCTTCTTTTTAAAATTTATTTTTAATGTATATTTTATTGATTATGCTATTAGCGTTGTCCCATTTTTTTCTCCCCTTTATTCCCCTCCACCCTGCAACCCTTCCCACCAGTATTTGCACCCCAACCTTAGTTCATGTCCATGGGTCATACATATAAGTTCTTTGACTTCTCCACTTCCTATACTATTCTTAAACTCTCCTTTTCTATTTTGTACCTATCACTTATGCTTCTCATTCCTTGTATCTTTTCCTCCACTCTCCCCCCTCCTCCTCCCCACTGAAAACCTTTCATGTGATCTCCATTTCTGTCATTCTGTTACTGTTTTAGTTGTTTGCTTAGTTTGTCTTTCTTCTTAGGTTTAGTTGTTCATAGTTGTGAGTTTGTTATTATTTTGTTGTTCACAGTTTTGATCATCTTTTTCTTAGATAAATCCCTTTAACATTTCATAAAATAAGGGCGTGGTGATGGATGAACTCCTTTAACTTGACCTTATCTGGGAAGCACTTTATCTGCCATTCCATTCTAAATGATAGCTTTGCTGGATAGAGTAATCTAGGTCCTTACCTTTCATGACTTTGAATACTTCTTTCCAGCCCCTTCTTGCCTGCAAGGTTTCTTTTGAGAAACCAGCTGACAGTCTTATGGGAACTCCTTTGTAGCTAACTGTCTCCTTTTCTCTTGCTGCTTTTAAGATTCTCTCCTTATCTTTTATCTTGGGTAATGTAATTATGATGTGCCTTGGAGTGTGCTTCCTTGGGTCCAACTTCCTTGGGACTCTCTGAGCTTCCTGTACTTGCACGTCTATTTCCTTCACTAAACTAGGGAAGTTTTCTTTCATTATTTGTTCAAATAAGTTTTCAATTGGTTGCTCTTCCTCTTCTCCTTCTGGCACCCCTATAATTCAGATGTTAGAATGTTAAAAGTTGTCCTGGAGGTTTCTAAGCCTCTCCTCATTTTTTTGAATTCTTGTTTCTTCATTCTGTTCTGGTTGAATGTTGATTTCTTCCTTCTCCTCCAAACTGTTGATCTGAGTCATGGTTTCCTTTCCTTCACTGTTGCTTCCCTGTCTATTTTTCTTTATTTCACTTTGCACAGCCTTTATTTCTTTCTTTATGTTTTTGCCATACTCAGCGAATTCTCTGAGCATCTTGATCACCAGTGTTTTGAACTATGCATCTGCAAGGTTGGCTATTTCCATTTTGTTCAGTTCTTTTTCTGTTTTATTTTTCCTGTTCTTTCATTTGGGCCCTATTTCTTCATCTCCTCAATTTGGCAGCCTCCATGTGTTTGTTTCTGTGTATTAGGTAGAGCTGCTTTGACTCCTTGACTTAGCACACCTGTGAAGTTTCACAGGGAGGAGCCTTAGGTATTCACTAGGTCAGGGCAACCTGCTTCACTCTTTTGTGGCTCTGTGTGTGAAGAGGTTTTGGAGAGGTAACAATGCCACTGACTGGCTTCTGGAGGTCTTCCTAGCACTTGCCCCATTTCCAGTCACTTCACCCACTTCCTGTATGTGACTAGTGCCCTTCAAGCTGCTGTCTTATTGGTGAAACTCAGAGTGGGTGGGTTTGCCTACATTCTAAGTCTGTGTAGGCCCTTTAAGCAGCAAAAATCCTGCCATTTCCTCTTCCACCCCAACCCTCCCTGGTTTTCAACAGCCAGAAGTAATGGGGGTTCATTTTCCCAGTGCTGGCACCCTTGGCTGTGAATTCTGGCCTGGGACTGGGATTGCTTGCTCACTCCCATGGTATCCCTCCTGATTTTTATCTACCACATGTGAATGTGGGACCATCCATTCCACCACTGCTGCCACCTCTCCACCCCATGTTGTGTCCCTGCTGGTGTCTGTGACTTGCCCCCCTGACCAATCTGGATGAATGTGGTTTCTTTAAATTCTTGGTTGTCTGATTTTCATATAGCTCAATTTTCAGTCAGTTCTGGGTGTCATTTGTTTTGAGATCTGGTTGTAATCCCTTCTATGTTTGCATGAGGAGGTGAAGCTTGTCTGCTTGTGCCTTCATCTTTGCTGGAAGTCCCCTTCCTCTGAAAAAACTGAGCAGAGCAGGTGTGAACTCGTCTGTGGTCTCAAAGGCCATGTATATGTCTAATGAAGAAATAAATACTATTGTTTCATAGTGATAAAAATAGAAGACTCAATAAACACCACACACCCTTTCCACTGTAATTACTGACCCTTAAAATTCTTTCTTGGGAAATGTATTTCCTTTATAAAAATGCAGATGTCTGTAAAGCACTTTTCATTCATTCATGAAGGATTATAGATTTTGGTGCCCCAGAAAACAAGTTTTAAAGGAGATATTGGAGAGAAGAAAAACTCATCACTGGTCAAAACAAAGAGAGTAAAAATGTTGGGGAATGCAAGAAAGAGAGCCCCAGGAATTGTGGAAGGAACTCCGTAAGGACAGACATGGGGATATTTAATTGCTTAATCAAAACTTCTGATTTCTCTTTCCTCCTCTTTTGAAGCGACCCAGGCTACAAAGACTCAACAGTCTTATTTGAAACAGGAGTTCTAGGCTTACTGGAAGGCATATGTCAGTTTTGTTGACCCAAACCATAATATAGCACAAGTTCCTCCTCTGAACAACTGTCTGGCATCCAAAATCTTTTTTCTTAGAGAAAAAACAAAAAAAGCTAGGTGTAAGTGACTAAATTCATAGCATTCTGCAACAGCATGATAGAAGAAAATATAGAAAAGCCTCCATCTGCTCCCTTCTACATTTCTGGTAGGAGTATAAATTGCCTTGGAGAACAGAGATTGTTGACAATATGTATTAATAACTTAAAATGTGCCTTTGCTTTAAACTGTCAGTTGCACTTCTAGGAAACAAATACTCGCAGAAATAGGAGAAATGATAAAATTAAAAGATAAAAAGATCTAGTGTGAAACCAACTGATTAAGCAGATTTCACACACATACGAAAGCAAGGATATAGAGGATTTGAAAACAACTAACAGTGTAATAGTTACATATAGAACTTTGTACCCAATAGAAAATACAGTTGACACATAAATGACATATGGGCTGGAAATACATTGATCCACTTAAACACAGATTGTTTTTAGTAAATACTGTAAATACTTTCCAGTTCCATCCATGCTGTCACAAAGGGTAGGAGCTCCTTCTTTCTTTCTGCTGTGTAGTATTCCATTGTGTAAATGTACCATAGTTATTTATTTATTTTTATTTTATTTTAATTGTTGTTCAAGTATAGTTTTCTGTCATTTACTTCCATCTCAGTCCACCCCCAGCCCTCCCCACCTCCCTCCCATTTCTACCCTCCCCTAGTTTTTGTCCATGTGTCCTTTATACTTGTTCCTGTAAACCCTTCCCCTTTTCCCCTGAAATTCCCTCCTCTCTCTTCTCTGGTCACTGTCAGCCTGTTCTCTATTTCAGTGTCTTTGGTTATATTTTGCTTGTTTCTTTGTTTTTTTGTTTAGGTTCCTGTTAAAGGTGAGATCATATGGTATTTGTCTTTCACCAGCTGGCTTATTTCACTTAGCATAATGCTTTCCAGTTCCAACCAGTAAATGAGTGGATCAAAAAACTATGGTACATTTACACAATGGAATTCTATGCAGGGGAAAGAAAGGAACTCCTACCTTTTGCAATAGCATGGATGGAACTGAAGAACATTATGTCCCATAAGCATGTGTACTCATTCAATGAGCATGTGGCTGTCCCATTCAAAATGACTGAGCAAAGGTTCCAGCCAAGATGGAGGCATAGGTAGAGACGCTTCACTTCCTCGCACAGCCAAAAGAAGGATAACAATGAATTTAAAAACAAAAACAACCAGAACTGCCAGAAAACCAAACTTCATGGAAGTCCAACAACCAAGGAGTTAAAGAAACATTCATCCAGATTGGTAGCAGGGGTGAAGACAGGCAGCCAGGGCAGAAAGGATGCACAGCAAGACAGTGGACCATGTGGGCAAGGTGTGGGGCTGGCTGATTGTGTGGTCCCATATTCCCATGCAGATAAGCCAGGAGGAACAACTGGGAAGTGAGACAGACTGTGCAACCCAGGGTTTCAACCTGGGAAACTAAAGACTCAAAACCTCTGGCAGTAAAACCTGTGGGGGGTGTGGAAGTGGTAAAAACTCCCAGTCTCACAGAAGAGTCCGCTGGAGAGGTGCATGTGGTCCTAGACTATACACAAGCCCACACACCCAGGGATCAGCACCTAAAAGGGCACAATCTGCTTGTGAGAAGCAAGGGAAGTGACAGAAAGTGGGGAGAGCCGAGCAAGCAAGCAAGCAGCATTGTTCCCTCTCTCACCCCTCCCCCATAGACAGCCCAACAACAGTAGTGAAGAGGGTTGCCCCCCCTTTGATGACACTTAAGGCTCTGCCCCTTACAACATAACAGGTGCACAGAGACAAAGAAATATGGCCCAAATGAAAGAACAGATTAAAACTCCAGAAAAACAACTAAGCAAAAAGGAGATAGACAATCTATCAAATAAAAAGGTCAAAACATTGGTAATCTCACAGAAATGTTCACAGAAATGGTTGAGTTTGGTTGCAAAATGAAGGAAGAAATGAAGGGTTTACAAAGTGAAATGAAGGAAAATATACAGGGAACCAACACTGAAAGGAAGGAAACAGAATCAAATCAACGATTTGAAACAAAATGAAGAAATAAACATCCAACTGGAACAGAATGAAGAAAGAAGAATTCCAAAAAATAAGAAGAGGCTGAGGAACCTCCAGGACAATTTTAAATGTTCCAACATAGGGATCCGAATCATAGGGGTGCTAGAAGAGGAAGAAGAGCAGGAAGTCGAAAACTTATTTGAAAACATAATGAAGGAGAACTCCCCCACTCTGGTAAAGGAAATAGACGTCCAGGAAGTCCAGGAAGCTCAGAGTCCAAAAGACATTGGATTCAAGAAGAAACACACCAAGACACATCATAATTAAGCTACCCAAGATTAAAGATAAGGAGAGAATCTTAAAAGCTGCAAGAGAAAAGGAAAGAGCTACCTACAAAGGAGTTCCCATAAAACCATCAGCTGATTTCTCAAGAGAAACCTTGTAGGTAAGAAGGGGCTGGAAAGAAGTATTCAAAGTCATGAGAGGAAAGGACATAGATTACTCTATCCAGCAAAGCTATCATTTAGAATGGAAGGGCAGATAAAGTGCTTCCCAGATAAGGTCAAGTTAAAGGAGTTCATCATCACAAAGCCCTTATTATATGAAATGTTAAAGGGACTTATCAAAGAAATAGAAGATCAACAATTATAAACAATAAAATGACAACAAACTCACAGCTATCAACGACTGAAATCTAAAAACAAAAACTAAACAAACAACTAGAACAAGAACAGAATCACAGAAATGGAGATCACATGGAGGGTTAACAGTGGGGGGTGGAGAATGGGGGGAAAAGGTACACGGAATAAGAAGCATAATTTGTAGGCACAAAATAGGGTGACATTAAGAATAATATAGGGAACAGAGAACTCAAAGACCTTATATGTACAACCCATGAAAATAAACTAAGGGGGGTACATGGAGGAGGGTGGGGATTGCAGTGTGCATGGGGATAAAGAGGAGAGAAAAATGTAACAACTTTAATAGCATAATCAATAAAATAAACTTTTAAAAAATGACTGAGTGAATAGAGCAACTAATCTGCATAAAATTTTGCATTAAGCTTGCACATTCCTCTGTGGAAACTATTTGAATGATTCAGAAGGCTTTCTGGAATTATGCAATGAGTGCAGCACAAATAAAAGTGTGTCACAAGTGCTCCAAAGATGGTTGAGAATCTGTTGAGAGTGATCCATGTTCTGGAAGGCCTCCAACAAGCAAAACACCTGAGAATGTTGAATGCATACAGGCTGCAATCAACAAAGATCAGCAACTGACTGTGCAAGAACTAGAAGATGATCTGGGGATTCCAAAAACTACTGTGTCTGAGATTTTGATGTAGGATCTTGTCATGAAATGTGTTGTGGCAAAATTTGTTTCATGGCTTCTGCTACCAGAGCAGAAGGAACATTGTGCTGTAGCTGCTGTTGACTTGATTCAAACCACTACCAATGAACCAAATTTCTTCAAGAAGGTCATAGCCAGAGATGAATTGTGGGTCTAAGGCTATGATCTGGAGTGAAGATTGAGTCATCCCAAAGGAAGGCACCTGTTTCTCCACGCATGAGGAAGGTACCGCAAAGTTGCAGCAAGATCAAGACGATGTTAACTGTGTTTTTTGATTGGGAAGATGTTGTCCACCATGAGTACACCCCTCTAGGTCAAATAATTAATAAGGAGTACTACAACAATGTTCTTCATCAGTTGATAGATGCAATATGATGAAAACAACCATAGCCATGGGTAACTGGTGATTGGCAGCTTTGTCATGACAACACACACGCTCATGCATCACATCTCATGCAGAGTTTTTTGTGAAACATGAAATCACCCAGGTGACTCAGTACCCCTACAGTGCATTTTGTGCCCTGTGACTTCTGGCTTTTCCCCAAACTAAAATCACTTGTGAAAAGGAAAAGACTTAAGACTGTCGATGAGATTCAGGAAAATATGATGGGGCAGCTGATGGTGATTCCAACAAAGGATGTTGAAGAGTGTTTTGAACAGTGGAAGAGATGCTGGAAGAACTGTGTGAGGTCTAAGGGTGCCTACTTTGAAGGGGACTGAGGTATCATTGTCTATGTACCATTTTTCTTGTATCTTGTATCTTCTTCCATAAATGTCTCTGTTTTTCATATTACATTGTTGGATAGAACAAGAGTTGTATCACAAGTACTTAGTGTTAGGTGATCTCATCCATTTCTAAGGCCTCAATACCATCTACACATGGTGGAACAAAAGAAGGTTTACAGTTGTTCATATGGACAATAGCACAGTAATTAATAAATAAAACAAAAATAAACTCCATGTTTTGTGTACCAACTGTAAATCTACTTTTGCCCACATCTGTATGGCCAGTGACTTGCTTATCTTCTTTTTCTAAAATGTTTAAGTTCTTTATTGAAATGTGATTTACTATTTTATATTTTTATTGTATTGTTTCCATTATATTTAATATCCTTATGCCCCAACTACCCCTCCCCACAGTCATTACACTGTTGTTCCTGTCTATGAATTCTTTTTCCTTTTTGTTCAATCTCTCCACCCCCTCACCCTCTCACTAGCTATCATCCTGCTCTCTATGAGTCTGCCTCTATTTTCCTTGTTAGTTCAGTTTGTTCATTATATTCCACATATGAATGAAACCATATAGTATTTGTCTTTCTCTGACTGGTCTATTTCACTTAGCATAATGTTCTCCAGGTTCATGCCTACTGTTGCAAAGGTAAATTTTTCTTCTTTTTTATGACTAAGTTGTATTCCAGTGTGTAAATGTCCCATAGTTGTTTTATCTACTCATCTACTGGTAGACACTTGGGCTGCTTTCATATTTTGATATTTGTAAATAACATTGCAATGACTTGGCTTTTAAGGTCCTTTGTGATAAGGTCCTTCTTTGCCTCTCTAAGTCTAGCATTTCATCACTGTCCTTGGATAAGTCACTTAGCTATCTGAGTTTCCTCATTTAAAAAATGGGGATAATAATAGGGTCTATCTCTGAGGTAGTTGAAAGGATTTAATGAGCTACTACATGTAAAGCACTTAGCACAAGACCTGGCACATATTATGTTTTAATAAATGTTAGCTATTGATGATAGCAATGATACTGTTAGCCTTTGATATCCCTGTCCTCTGAACTCATAACAGCACTTATACTTGGTATCACACAATTTAGCACTCAGTCATTTTATTTTGTGTTGCTTAATATTGCTTCATACTGTTAGTTCTCCTTCCCCAACTATAATATAATGTCCTTGAAGAAAAGGGATAATGATTTACATACCTGCTCTAATCCCTTGCAGAGCTTAGCACAATGGCTGAGCACACAATGGTATTTAATAAATAACATTTTGATAAAGGCTCACAAAGAAAAAAGTGGCAGAGGTTTTATTGATTCTCTGTAAGGGTAGTTATTTTTTGAAAAGCATAACTAATAAATACCCAAACTCTAAGGACACCATTTTCTTTCTCCTCTTGGGCTAATGATGTATGGGTTAGCTATTGTATAGCAGGTTAGCATTGACCATGGGACTTTCAGTATTCACTAGAGGTCATGTTTTTTTCAGATGGTTTGCTGCCAATAACCTGTTTTTGACAGAAATGGAGTGTGAAAGCACAATGATGTTTAATTTTATTCCCTGGCATGCCAGCAGTATGCAATTGCCTACTCCTCTGTGAGATCAGACTTTTTACTTAAATATAAATGTTCTCTCTGTGATACCACTCACTATAATGTAAATTCTATATCATTCAAAAGCCAATGGTTTGTGTTTTTTGGCTTATGACTGGGTGACAGTCAGAATCCCAGAATAGACTCAGGAGATTAGAAGATTCAAAGCTCTTCAGATGCTAAAACACCCCACACATTTGGCAAGAAGTTTGTTGTATGTGCACTATATAGTAAACTGGCACATTGTGATTTTTTCCCTTTACTTTTCACATACTTTCTTGTCATCTACTGTGAATCTTTCCTATTTAGTCCCCTCACCCTTTACTCTAATACTCTTCATGCCCTGTGCACACCCCTCTACCTGCCCTGTTTCTAAGAAGACATCTAGGTGCACTTGTACCCCTGCTGTTCTGTTCCAGTGCTCAATTACCCATATAAATATTAGGGGTGCAGGAGCTAAAGGTTGAACTGTGTGGTTCTATGTGACATTGGTGCAATATAATGTTTTTCAAATTTTTTAATTGTTTTTCAAATACAGTTGTCTCCATTTTCACCCCACCCCAGACATCCCCATTTCCTACCCAGGATCCCACCCCTCTTTGGTTTTGTCCATGTCTCCTTCATACATGTTCCTGAAAACCCTTCACCATTTTCCATCCATTATCCCCTCCCACCTCCCCTCTTGTTACTGTAAGTTTGTTCTTAATTTCACTGTCTCTGGTTATATTTTGCTTGCTTGCTTGTTTTGTTGATTGGGTTCCACTTATAGGTGTGATCATATGGGATTTGACTTTCACCGCCTGGCTTATTTCGCTTAGCATAATGCTCTCCAGTTCCATCCATGCTATTGCGAAGGGTAGGAGCTCCTTCTTTCTTTCTGCTGTGTAGTGTTCCATCATGTAAATGTACCATAGTTTTTAGATCCACTCATTTACTGATGGGCACTTAGGTTGCTTCCAGCACTTGGCTATTGTATAGTTAAAGTTTTATTGGTTTGGAAATGATTCCAAAAGCAATGATTATGTTGTGCCTTTGATGCTACCAAACAAAAGATGAAACAGTCCCAAGAAGAGGGGGATAACCTGCTCTGAACACAGACAGTGTTTCTAATCAGAGGAAACAAAAGGCAAACTCCTCCAGTTATGTTCCAGTTTCTCCCTCTATATGTGGAAAATACCAAGGATCAAAACAGTCCTCACCACCCAGTTTAACCACTAATTCTCTCACTGGACATATATTCTTCTTTCCACATACATCCTCTTTACAATACACCCTACCATATACATGAGATGAATGCCCAAACAGCTATCTATGAGACAGATGCATAGCATGTGCAAGGGCATTAAGATACATACTCTATAGAAAGCTTATCACAACAAAGAAAGGCATGCTCAAATACTGCTCTTGATACATACTGTGCCATTTTCATACAAACATATACCTCATACAACACACTAAGACTCATAATACAGAAAAATGTGTGTCCTTACCCAGACCATAGGCACAATAACCAGCAACTTACAAAACACTGCACATAGAGCCATTGATTGATGAATCTTGTTAGATTTGCCCTTCATTTTTAATACAGCACAGTGGTTAAGAGTGTGCACTCTAAAATATGTCTGGATGCAAACCCTTACTCTGTCACTTACTCCCTGTATATGCACAAATTAGTTACTTGCTCTGTGCTTCAGTTTACACTCCTGTAAAATGAGAATAATAACAGTACTAACTTTAAAAGTTCATTGTGAGGACTAAATGAGCTACTGTTAAGAGTAACAAGAATTCCTAGAACTTGAAATGGGGTAAATTTGGACTCAAGATGTGACTTAGGTGAGAGGAGAAGTACTGGGAATGGGCTAAGTTGTGGAATTTTCTTTCTGTCCTGAGGTAGTAAATAGCTCATTCCTTGGGCCTACATGAACTCCTCAATAATCATTCCATCAAAGGACATGGGTCCACTATTAATAGTAACAATGTAGCCACTCTTTATATAATTTGCAGCCATTGTAGTATTATATTTATTATTTATATTCTGTTTAAATGTGATAAGATTAACTACACTTTCAATAGTAAATCTTTACTGCCAAACTATTTTGTGTCTGTTAAGAAAATCTTTCATTGCATTGAGACTACTTTGTCCTTACAACAAGGTCATGCACAGCCCTAGAAAGAAAATCCAGCAGGGCAGTCTCAGGAAGGCAGTGCATGTCCCACAGTAAACTGACTGTATAGCTGGGGTCAGTATAGATACTTGGAGATTCCCATTCTATTTTCAACCCTTACTTGGGTCTCATGACACAAAAACATTGTGAGCAAATAAGTACCTTAATAGTGGGTACTACTGCTTCTTTCTGGAAAGTGTACCAGTAGTCCTCTCCTCTTCTCCCTACCTCATGAAAGTTTGTTAGGACAGAGAACTGTTCTTTCCTATTTCTCTTTTGCTCTCCTCCAGAATTCACATCCCTATCTCATACCCCTTACACACTACAAGTCATCCTCATGGAATGGCTCAGGAACCACTGGTGATGTACAAGAGACATCCAAGTGGTATGTACCTTAGCTTTACAAAAGGAAGTATAATGATATAGTTAGGGGTACAGGCTCTGGAGTTAAAGTGCCTGGATTCAAATTTCCACTGTGTTACTTAGTGGCATGACCTTAACAAATCACTTCAATCTCTTTTAATTTCAATGCCTTTATCTGTAAAGCAGGAATAACAACAGTATTTACCTTATAGACTTCTTATGAAGATTAAATGGGTTAACAGATATAAAGTGCTTACCTAGAACATGGGAAATGTTTATCAAGCATTGCTTAGTCTTTACGAAGGTAATATCTAAAAGGTCAATTATTTCCACAAATGAATAATTTACATCTGATATCTAAATTTTTTAAATGCACAGTTCCTTAGTAATCTCATAGAAGGCTCCACAGTCTTTCATTTGGTTTTGGCAGGTAAGTTTGTCCGTGTATTCCAACTGAAAAACAATTGTATTAATCTGTCTTACACCTTCTTCTCATTCTATATATTCTCTGTGGCTCTAAGTACTATTTGGATGCTGATGACTCATAGTCTTCATTCTTTTCCCAGACCTGTCTCCTGACTCCCAGGTCCACCCAGTCAGCTGCCTACTATGCATTTCCAATCTGACTCTCTGATTCACAGCACAAAAAACCTCACATATCTAAAAAGAATTCTATGTTTGCTAACCTAGTTAAAAGCAACATCCATTCAGTTACCCAAGCCAGAAACCTGTGGATCATCCTACCATTTTCTCACCTCTTCACCCATTGTATCTGACTGATCACCAGGAAAAACTGATTCCACCTCTTAGAAGTATTTTGAATTATCCCCTCCTTCCTAACCCTATTGCTACTGCCTGAAGCTGGGCCTTGGTCTTTCCCACCTAAATGGTCTCTTTGCTTTCACTTTTGACCCTTGACCCTTGCTCCATAGGCTCCATTCAGGATTACCAGAGAAATCCTGAAAGGCAGATCTTATCCACCTTCTTTAAATCCTTCCATGGCTTCCTGGAGTTTTCAGGATAAAGTCCAAACACCTATACATGTTACACAAGGCCTTTCATTATGTAGTCCCTGACTACTTCTCCACACTCAGCTCCTGAAACAATTCTCATATTCCACATTGTGGCTGAGCCAAAGTTCTGGTAGTTCCCTGAATATCTATATCCTGTTTACCCTTCTGTGTTCTTGCATGTGGTCCCCTTCATTCCTTCATCTAATTTTTGTTGGTAAAATTCTACTTTTATTTCAAATTAACTCTATTTTGAAATCCATTATTGTCTTCCCAAGTCCCTCAAGCAGACTAATTTTTTTTTCTATGTGCTACCTTGTAATGTTGCGCTTACCTTCATTATAATAATTATGACTTCACATTACATTTGACATTTTACCTGTCAGGTAAGTTCTTTGGGGTCAGGGACCATTTCTATTTATCTCTATATACCCAGTGTATGTTCAGGGTTTACAGTACCATTTTGCCCACAGAATTTGCTCATTTCTACCTCCACTAATATGTCTACTCTCTGTCTTAGCAGATAGAATAATTTATTTTCCTTTTTCAACATTTGACTAAAATAATTTTTCTTTACTAAGTTTTCCCTGACTGCATTTACTTCACTCTGCCACTCCTTTATTTAATCATGTCCTCAGTGCTTGGAGAAGACTCCTCCAACAAACATTTGTGCTTTAATAATTTAGATTTTATTCTTTCTTTTAGCTGAACAACTCTAAAATATTTAAGGATCAACTGCTGATATCATCTATTAGCAGTGTTTTTTAAAATTAATTTCTGTTAAAACACCTATTTTTATGCTTGGAGAAGCAGTTAGCCCCAATTCTTGCTTTCCCCAAAACAAATCCCCTTTCAGAGATCAATAGGAACATAAAGAGGAGAACACCAAGTCACTTATGGTTTGAACTCTAAGAGAAAGACTTCTGAAAACTATTGAAGCTAAGACCTGGTAGCAAGGGAGAAACCTGAAATTTCCCAAACTACTAAAAGCTTCTCCTTCTCATACAATTTTTCTTTCTTTATTTTCTCTGTTAATGCTAAAAAGCAGTGTCACCCAGCTCCTGAAAAGGCTTGAAAAGACCCAAAAAGAAATTTATCTGCCCATGGAGTTCCTGGGATGGACTAACTTGTGGTACTATAGCACATTTGGAGGGGCGGAAAACAGGCGAAACACACTTATCCAAGAAAGTGCTTTACTATACTCAAGTGCACAATAAATGAATAAATAATATCTTATTTATTCTTTTTTAAAGACTTATTTATTGTGAGAGAGGGGAAAGGAGCAAGAAAGAGAGGGAGAGAAACACCAATATGTAATTGCCTCTCATGTGCCCCCTACCGGGGGCCTGGCCTGCAACCCAGGCATGTGCCCTGACTGGGAATCAAACTGGTGACCCTTTGATTCCCAGGCCGATGCTCAATCCACTGAGCCACACCAGCTAGGGCATACAAATTATATTAAAAAAAGAATCTGAAAAATGTTTCTTTTGTAGCCCTCAAATTGCTCACTGCAGTAAGTCATAGTGTTTGCTCGAGAAATGTTGACTGACTGATTATAAAATATTTAACTATTTTTCTTCCCTTCAATATTTTCAGAATTGCTAATTATTTACAAAACTGTACAGTCTTGGAAGCCAAAAGGAAACAGTCATTTGTTAGTATACATTTTGCTTTGGCTATGCATTAAACAGATATTTCCTTTGGAAATGTAAATAGAAGATGCCTGATGAGACAGGACAAAGAACTACAAATAGAGATCAAGTGGTCAAAGTCACAAGGTCAAAGCACAACCTTCTCTAACTAGATTAATAGAGTTGTGGCTCTGCCCTAACCTCCCTCCCATGCTTTCCAGCCCCAAAAGAAAAATTTCCAACTGTTTATCCACTAAATTATGAAAGCTGGACAGCATCTACAACAGGCTGCATTGCCAAAGACTTCAGCTAACAAAACTGTAGTGATCCTAATCTTTGTTTCTGTAATAATAGGAAGACTGCAGCTTTGTTTACTTTCTAAGCAGACTAGAGAATAACAAAAAAGAACCAGGAGAGGGAGGTTGTATTTACAGCTCCTTTATGAAAAGTCAATCTGTGACAAAACCATTTGCAGACAATATGGAAGGGGAAAAGGCTTGGCAGAAAAATAGCCTCATTCAGTTTTCTCAGAAGTGACTTAGCTGGTATCCTCCACACCTACCCAATGTGAAATGCCTGGTTTGTAGTATGAATATAATAACTGCTATAACAAATATGGATTAGATAAATTGAAACACTTTCAAATCACCCTTCAGTGTCTGGCTCTCATGAAGAACAGTATGCTATTATTCACTTCATTTTATAAAGTATTTATAAGCATTTATGAAGTCTCTAGCACCTTTTAAACTGCATTTCTAATGCTGTGGCTTGTTCTGAAGCCTTCTGGACACATAAACTCGGTGCTGACTGAGTATAATAAGTACCTTGGACTTACCCTATTATTATGGGGAAGTTTAGGGCACATCCCAAAACTTTCAGAAGGGATGATGTCATAGAGGACAGCCATGGTCTTCCATTAGCCAATTTGTAAGGCCATTATCAAAGACAGAATCTTAAACTGAACTTAACTCCCAAAATATAATCTCACCCTTGACACATAATGCTGTGTTTCATGATTCTTTCCCAGTTGTTAACATTTTAATTCCATTGTCTATAATTCCTGTGCATGTGTATCCACATTAGGATGGATTTGGATATCATGTAAGCCCTCCAATATGAATACTGTGTTTATGCAATCTTTCTTTGTACATGGTACAATGCCATACATAGCTATTAGTAAAAAGTGACCTTTTGTGTGTCAGAGCAAACAACAACCTACAGGATGAATTTAATAAGCATCCCTAAGGGAGCCTCTTAAACACCTCCTTTTTTTCATGATGGGGCTGCCCTTCCCCCTTACTTCACTTACATTTATAAGCACTAGTTTCATCCTTTGAAGGCTAAGCAGGAATACTAACTTCAGAAAGGTTGTGTTAAAATATCACCTGTTACCTAGAGGGCAAGAATGAGAACTCTTCTATTAACACAATGATACATTGTTTTATGAGACTAGCTCGTTGCCACTTGAAAAGAGAAGGGCCCTGAATATAAAGGTCTGACTGGCTCAATGGGCTGGGAAATGTTGGAACGAGGCTAGGTTTGGGTGAGTCTGACCAGAGTGATAAGCTTCCCAGGAGTAATATAAGATGTTAGACAGGTCCTGAAGTGAACAAATAATGAAAATAAACTGCTTACTTTGCTAATTTGACTACACAATGCTCTATTCTTAATAGTCTTTCTGATGAGAATGAGGAAGGCAATGATTGTAATTTATAACCAGAATTTATTCACTATTAGCTATTACCCCACTCTCAATCATGCAAATTCTAAACCAAAGGATTCTTTATCTTGTCTCTTACTTACAATACTTCCTTGTCTCTTCTCCAGTGTGGATTTATTATACTCTAATCTAACAGAATAATCACAAACTTTGATACAGTGAAACATAGAGGAATTCTGATTAGCTGAAAACCACTCTAAAATGCCTTCTGTTTTATTTCTTCCTCCTTGGAAAGGATGAGACTGAAGAGAGAAAGCAAAGAATAAAGAAAGTAACCGTTCACAGAGTCATGAGCTGTGAAATCTGGGATAGACATCAAAGGTCATGTAGTCAGTTCAACTGTTCATTTTATAGGTAAGGATACTGAAGCTGAGAGGCTAAATGACTTATTCAAGTTTACACTACCACTTAATGGCAGACTTAATTCTAGAACCCAATTTTCTAACTTACATTCCAGTATTCTTTCTTTCCATTCCTTACGTTTCTTCCTAAATTTCCAGCCATTGCACAAAATTACACCTGAGTTTAATCAGTATCCTATGTACCCTACATATAACACCATTCTCTTCCACAAATGGAGTACACAGCAGTGATTAAATTCCTGTCATACAAGTCCATCATGCCAGTACACTGTACTTTAAGAAACACAATACTTGACTGAGTGCTGGGATCCAGGATGTCATCAGAGTAGGTAGAAGCCATAACTAAATTATAAAACAATCAACCTGAATAAAGAACTGGACTAGCTAAAGAGAAGTCTTATAACCAAGGATTTATAGAAGAGGCCACATCAAGACTGGAAGGAAGGGTGGAGATGTGAAAAGGGCTGGTCCTGCTCCTACAGGTAGTGGCTGAGTTTCCAGAGGAATATCTCAGTTGTAGGGCATTCTGCATGAGAAGCATGGGGTCTCAACCCCAAGCTGGTCCCACAGCCTAAAGCACCAAAGCCAGGAAAAGACACCCACATAATATCTGGCTATGAAAATCAGCAGGAATTCTGTCCATCAGAGACAGGAGTACACTGGAGACACAGGAGCCCTCTTAAAGGGCCAATGCATAAAATTTCATGTGTAGCCACTTACCCTAGGATCTGGTAGAGGGAAGCAGACCAGACTAGAATCATATGAGGAGAATCTGGAGTTTGTGGCTCTGGAAAGAGAGCTGAAGGGACAGCCTCCAGAATCCCTGTGATGAATTCCTCTTCTACATCATAGACACCATCTTTCTTGGGTGGAGCATTCCCTTCCTTGCAGCATCAGCCTAGGTGAAAGCAATAGACCCATATTCTGGACTCTATCTTGCTCCATCCTGCAGAGCTTTCACCCTCCTGCGGAATCAGCTGCCTTGGCCAGAGTGTTGAGATCTGGGCAGATTCAAGGACTGTCAATGACTGAGTTGCATGGCTTTAAGGTAGGAGCCTTTAAACTTTACTTTCCCATTAACCTGATTAGTGTTTCTCTATATTGGGAGATCACTAGCCCCACCCTCCAGGCTCATGGAAACCCCATCCACCCAACTCCTGGTGACTCCACCCTGGTCAGGGATGAGTAAAATCCATGCAGATTGAGTTATGTGGTTCTGGGGTGGGAGCCACAGCCCCCATTTTCCCTGAAGCCTGACCAACACCTCTACCTCATGGGAGATCCACTAACCATATATTCCTGAATCATGGAGGCCCCACCCTGCTGAGCTCAGGTTCTTCCCTGAAGAATGTGGAATAGAATGAGTAGTGTGACTCTAGGACAAGGGGTAGTTTTCCCTCACATGCACAATCAGTGAAAAGCTCTCCTTTCACATGGCCAAATATTAATGTGTTTGGGCCTGATAAAGTCTGCTGGCATCACCCTGACAACTTCCAACACTCCACACCAACACAAAGTTGTGCAAGCACACAGATGGTGGCAGCTAGACTTGGTTTACCCAGGGACATTTACTTAGTGGCATTAGAACCAGCACTGACACTGAGTTTAAACCTGTATCAATCTGCTATACAGCACTCATCCCTACCAGGTGACTCACTGAGAACCTACCTCAAGCAACTCAAGTACTACCAGAGGCTCTTTCAATGACTGAGCCTAAGAGATAGCAGGCAGACAGAGAAAGGCAGAGGAAAAATTCAGGATGCTTTGGGAATTCTGTTGATCTCAAACCAGGCCCAAAGTTGATAAAAGCTAGCCATGGAACACAGCATGGTCCTTCTCATGAGCATCCAGGCCCAATAGAGGAAACCAACAACTATAGATCACTTGCAGCTCCAAACAGGTTGCCCAGGTCCAGTCAGAGGCAGCATCTGACATTAGCCTGTAACAGACTCTCTCTCAAGAGGCCCCAACACTAACATGCCTAGTGGCCAGGTTCAGACAACATGAGAACAGAATCCAATAAGCTTCACAAGTTGCATATCCATAGGGAGATCTAGGCAGGCACAAGACCTGCTGAAGTGAATTCTGCATCATGTGGTCAGCACCTGCAGACCAGCTTGAATGCCATTGTCAAAGTTTAGCCTCAGAGTCAACCAGCCAGAGGGTTGATCTCATGCACAAACAGGCCAATATAAATTGAGACTCAGTTACAAAAGAAAGGCCTACATAACACAAAACATGGACATTCCTGGAGTTCAGATGATCAAGGAAACAACACCACTGGACCCCACAGGACAACTATTACATAAGGCCAATCTACCCAAGACTGAGAGTCATAGCAGATCCACCTAATATATAGAAACAAACAAAAAAGGCAGCCAAAGTGGAAAGACACAAAAAACAAGCCCCAAATGAAAGAATAAGAGAGATCTCCAGAAAAAAACAGCTAAGTGAAATGGAGGCAAACAATTTACCAGACATAGATTTTCAAAGCAAAGGTTATTAAGGTTGTTCAAAAACATGAAAAAATACATAGAAACTATTAAAAAATGACCCATCGGAAATAAAGAACACAATAACTGAAATGAAGACTGCACTAGAAGGAATAAACAGGAGGTTGGATGAGCAGAGGACTGAATCAGAGATTTGGAAGACAAGGTAGAAAAATACACTGATTCAGAAGAGCAAAAAAAGTTTTTTTAAATGAGGATAATTTAAGAGATCTTTGGGACAACATGAAGCATAAAAACATCTGCATCATAGGGGTGCCAGAAGAGAGGAAAGATAGCAAGGGATTGAGAATCTATTTGAAGAAATAATAAATAAAAACCTCCCTAACCTAGTAAAGGAAAAAAGTCTCACAAGTCCTGGAAGCACAGGGAGTATTAAAGAAGATGGACCCAAAGAGACCCACATTAAGACACATCATAATTAAAATGGCAAAAGTTAAGGATAAAGAGAATTTTAAAAACTGTAAGAGAAAGACAGTTTTAGTTACCTATAAGATAGCTCCCATAAGACTTTCAACTGATTTATCAACAGAAATACTTCAGGCTAGAAGGGATTGGCATAAAATATTCAAAGTGATGAAAAGCAAGGGCCTAAAACCAAAATTATTTTACCCAGCAAGCATATCAGTTACAATTCAAGGAGAAATAAAAAGCTTTCCAGACAAGAAAAAGTGAAAGGAGTTCTTTACCACCAAATCAGTACTACAAGAGATGTTAAAGGGTCTTCTTTACAAGGAAAAAGAAAAGAAAAAAGGGGCATACTTAAAAGAATAAAATGCCAATAAATATGTACCTATCGATAATCACTTTAAATGCAAATGGTTTAAAAGCTCCAATCAAAAGACATAGGGTAGCTGAATAGATAAGAAAATAAGACCCCTATGTACACTGTCTACAAGAGATAACCCTTAAAATGAAAGCTACAAAAACACTAAAAGTAAAGGGTGGAAAATATATTTTATGCAAATTTAAATTTTAAGAAAAGCTGGGGTAGTAATACCTATATCTGACCAAATAGATTTTAAAGTAAAGGCTCTATAGTAAGAGACAAAAAAGGACATTGCACAATGAGGAAGAGAGCAATCCAAAAAGAGGATATAACCCTTGTAAACATTTATACACCCAACATAGGAGCACCTAAATATGTAAAGCAAATCTTGACAGATACAAATGAAAAGATCGACAGTAATATAGTCATAGTAGGGGATTTTAAAACCTCATTAACATTAAGGGATAGATGTTCCAGATAGTAAGTCAGTAAGGTACGAACAGGCTTAAATGGCACACTTAATCAGAGATTTGTTTAATTGATATCAACAGAGCATTTCACACCAAAGCAGCAGAATATGCACTCTTTTCAAATGCATATGGAACATTTTCTAGCTTAAAATACATGTTAGGACAGAGAACAAATATCAACAAATTTAAGAAGACTGAAATCACATCAAGCATCTTCTCTGACCATAATGTATGAAAATAGATATCAATCCCAGAAAAACTGGAAAATACATGAAGATATGGAGGAAAAACAATGTGTTACTAAGTAATGAGTGAGTTAAAATGAAATCAAGGAAGAAATCAAAAGATACCTTGAAACAGCAGTAATAGTAATAGTAATGAATAATAATAGTAATTGTAAAAAAAAAATAAAGTACTTAGGAATAAATTTAACCAAGGAGGTAAAAGACTTGTGCTCAGAACACTATGGGGCTCTGAAAAAAGAAATTGAGGAAGATACAAATAAGTGGAAACATATACTGTATTCATGGATTGGAAGAATTAACATAATTAAAATGTCCATACTACCCAAAGCAATCTATAGATCAACACAATTCTTATTAAGATGACAATGACACACTTCACAGATCTAGAACACATATTCCAAAAATTTATATGGAAACAAAAAAGACCCTGAACAGCCTCATTAATTTTGAGAAAGAGGAACAAAATTGGAGGGACCACAATAACTGATACCAAACTATACAACAGTGTAAGGCCACTGTAATAATAATAATAAAAAGTCTGGTACAGGCATAAGAACAGACACATAGATCAATGGAACAGAATTAAGAGCCCAGAAATAAATCCGTGTCTCTAAGGTCAATCAATATTTGACAAAAAAGGCAAGAGCATACATTGGGATAACGATAGTATCTTCAAGAAATGGTGTTGGGAACCGGGACTTGTACATGTAAAAATGAAACTAGACCACCATCATACACCACACACAAGAATAAACTCAAAATGGATAAAAAACTTAAATAAAGTTATGATACCATGTAAATCCTAGAGGAAAACAAAGGCAGTAAAATTTCAGATATCTTGTGTAGCAATATTTTTGCTGATATATTTCATAGGGCAAGCGATTAAAGGAAAAATAAACAAATTGGAGTATGCCAAATTAAAAAAACTTCTGCACAGCAAAAGAAACCATCATCAAAATGAAAAGGGAACCAATTATATGGGAGAACATGTTTACCAACAGTAAATCGGACAAGGGTTTAATCTCCAATGTATATAAAGAACTAATACAGCCCTGGCTGGCATTGTTCAGAGGTTTGAGCACCAGCCTGAGAATCAAAGAGTTGCTGGTTGGATTTCCTGTTGAAGCACATGCCTGGGTTACAGACCAGGTCCCTGGTTGGGGGCGTGCAAGAGGTAACCAATTGATGTTTCTCTCTCTTTTTCTCCTTCATTTCCCCTCTCTCTGAAAAGAAATAAATAACGTGTTTTACAAAAAGAACTAACATAACTCAACAGCAGGGAAACATATAATTCAATTAAAAATTGGCAAAGGACGTGAATAGACACTTTTGCAAGGAGGGCATACAGTTGGCCGATAGACATATGAAAAAAATGCTCAATGTCACTAGCCTTCAGAGAGATACAAATTAAAACCACAGTGAAGTATCGCCGCACACCTCCCAAAATGGCTATCATTAATAAATGAACAAACATTAAGTTCTGGCATGAATGTAGAGAAAAGGGAACCCTAATGCACTGATGATGGGAATGCAGACTGGTGCAGCCACTGTGGAAAAAAAGTATTGAATTTCCTCAAAAAACTAAAAATGGAACTGCCTTTTGATCCAATGATTCCACTGTTGGGAATATACCCAATGAATCTTGAAACACCAATTCAAAAGAACTTATGCACCCCAATGTTCATAGCAGTGCTATTTATGATAGCCCAGATTTGGAAACAGCTTAAATGCCCATCAGTAGATGAATGGATTAAAAAACTGTGGTACAGCCCTGGCTAGTGGGGCTCAGTGGACTGAGTGCCAGCCTGTGAACCAAAATATCCCTGGTTCAAATCCCAGTCAGGATGCATGCCTGCATTGCAGGTCCAGTCCGCCATACAGGGTGTGTGAGAAGCAACCATACATTGATGTTTCTCTCTCTCTCTTTCTCCCTCCCTTCCCCTCTCTCTAAAAATAAACAAATAATTTTTTTTAAATTGGTTTAAAAAAAACTGTGGTATATCTACACAGTGAAAGACTATGCAACAGAAAGAAAGAAGTTCCTACCTTTTGCAAAAGAATGGATGTAAATGTAGACCAATATGCTAAGGGAAACAAGCCAGTCGTGAAAGTCAAATACCATATGATCTCATTTATAAGAGGAATCTAATAAGCAAAATAAATTAATAAGCAAAATGGAACCAGATAATGAACAAAATAAATTAATGAGGCATGGAATCAGAGAATAGACTGACAGCTGTAAGGGTGGAAGGGTAAGGTGGGGAGTGATTGAAAGAAGGTGAAGGGATTAGTCAAAGAACATGTATGAAGGACCCATGGACATGGACAACAGTGAAGGGACTGATTATGGAAGTGGGTGGTAGGCTGGGTGGAGGGGGGCAGAAAGAAAAAGTGGAACAACTGTAATAGCATAAACAATAAAATAGAAAAATTAATTAAAAATTAAAAAAAATATCTTGAAACAAATGAAAATGAAAACAGAGCAATGACGAATATATTGGACTCTGTGAAAGCAATCCAAAAGGGAAATCCATAGCATTACAGGACTACCTTTGAGAAACAAGAAAAATATCAAATAAATAATCTAACTTTACACTAAGAAGAACCAGAAAAAGAGCAACAAACAAAGCCCAAAGTGAGTAGAAGAAAGGAAATAACAAAGATCACAGGAGAAATAAACAAGATAGAGTCTAAAAACAATACAAAGGATCAATGAAACCAAGAGCTGGTTCTTTGAAAAGATAAACAAGATTGACAAACCTTTAATCAGACTCATCAAGAAAAAAACAGAGAGGAGGTAAATAAATAAAATCATAAATGAAAGAAGTAACAAATAACATTATACAAATATAAGAGATTGTAAAAAATATATTATGAGGAACTGCATGCAACATATTGGACAATTTGAACAAAAGGATAAATTCCTAGAAGCATACAATCTTCCAAAACTGAACCAGTAAGAATCAGAGAATCTAGACATACAGATAATAACTAGTGAAACAGAAGCAGTAATTTAAAACAAACAAACAAACAAACAAAAAACTCCCAACAAACAAAAGTTTTGGATTGAATGGCTTCATAGGTGAATTGTACCAAACATTTAAAGGAAAACTAACTATTCTTCTCAAACTATTCCAGAAATTTCAAGGGGAGGAAATACTCCAAAGCTAATTTTTCAAAGCCAGATTTATCCTAATTCCAAACCAGATAAAGACACTACAAAGAAAATTACAGGCCAATATCCCTGATGAACAAAGATGCAAAAAATCCTCAAGAAAATATTAGTGAACTGGAACCAGGAATACATTAAAAAGATCATATACCATGGTCAAGTGGGATTTACTCAGGGGATGGAAGGTTGGTATAATATCTGCAAATCAATAAATGTGATACACCACATAAACAAAATGAAGGGTAAAAACCACACGATCATATAAATACATGCAGAAAAAACATTTGATAATACCAAGTACCCACTTAAGAAAAAAATTCAGCATGGTGGGAATAGAGGGAACATACCTCAATGTAATAAAGGTCATTTAAGACAAACACACAGCCAGCATTATACTCAAGAGGAAAAGTTTACAAATGTTTCCTTAAGATCAGGAATAAGACAGGGATGTCTGCTTTCAGCACTCTAACTCAATATCATACTTGAAGTCATAGCCACAGAAATCAGATGAGAAGAAGTAAAAGTCATTCAACTTTGAAAAGAAGAAGTAAAACTGTCATTATTTGCAGAAGACATGATACTGTATATAGAGAACCATAAAGATTCCACAAAAAACTACTAGAACTGATAAATTCAGGAAAGTAGGAGGATGGGAAACAGATATCCATAAATCAGTTTCATTTTTACATACCAATAATAAACTATCAGAATGGGAAAATGAGAAAACAATCTCATTTATAATTGTATCAAAAAACAAAATACCACCTTGGCTGGTGTGGCTCAGTGGATTGAGTGCTGGCCTGTAAACCAAAGGGTCACCAGTTCAATTCTCAATCTAGGGCACATGTCTGGGTTGCAGGCCAGGTCCCCAACAGAGGGCACATGAAAAGGCAACCACACATTGATGTTTCTCTCCCTCCCTTCTTCTCTCTAAAAATAAATAAATAAAATTAAAAAGAGAAAATACCTAGGAATAAAGTTAACCAAGATTGTAAAAGACCTGTTCTCAAAAAATGATAAGACACTGAAGAAAGAAATTGAAGAAGATGCAAATAAATGGAAGCATATACTGTGTTCATGGATAGGAAGAATTCACATCATTTAAATGTCCATACTGGGGAAAAAAAGATGGTGGCAAAGTAGGTGTGAGCGGAGCCCATTTCTCCCTGTGCCCAGCTGGAACACCTAGCCAATCTTCTGAGGAATAGAGTGAACAGGCAACAGAATTCCAGCTTATATGAAATTTGAAGGCCAAAAAATGTAGAGGACATTGGAAAACAGATGGTGAGGACATTGTGCTGGGATAGTAAGGTCCCTGGAATCTCTGCAGGGACCTAGGCCACTGTGGCCTCCAGCCTGACATCTATCACAGGATACCAGAAGGAGAGATAGATAACCAACTCCCTCCCCTACCAGAGCAGGCAGGGCAGCCTAGCAACAGGAGTGACCTGGATGCTGGAAGTCACTGGGGGAAATAGAGATGAAGTGGAAGACACACAGAGGTGGTATACATCCCCTGGGACTGTGGATGCCGGCTAGGTCATTACCATAGAAACTGGGGTGCTGGGCAACACCTGGGGAAGGGAGAAGAGTTGGGCTGCGTCGGACCCTGACCTGGATAGTCTCCAGACTGGTTAGAAAGTTGGGCTGTGTGAAAAGCTGTGCACTTAAGAATGGCAGGCAGCTACTTTGTAAGAAACTTGGGAACAGGGACTGGCAAGCCCCCAGGATGATTTGAGCTGTGTGCTCAGAGGCTGAGTAACTGATTTGAGCCTGTAAGGTCACAGAGGACCTGGACCAGAGGACAGGAAACTGTGAATATTGCCGCCCAGACCTGGTCCCCAACCTCTCAAAACCATAGGAAGGGAGAAAAGTGAAGCCCATTCCCCCTTTTCCTGTGGCATCCAGGAAGACCAGCAGAACTCACTCAATGGGATTAAAGTCAATAGAAGGCTTATTTTTTTTTACTTTTCTCTCTCGTTTTCCCCTTTTTTTTCTCCCCTCAGGCGAGACAAAGGGAAGCACAAAGCTAACTCCAAAAAATGAGAAACTGAGAAATGTCACTTTGCTACCCCATAGAACTGGCATTTTATTGTTTATGTGCATTATTATTATTTCATTATTTTTACTACTTATATTTTATTAGTATTGTTTTATTCCTCTTCCTTATATTTAGTATATTTTGTTTTATTTCTCTAATTGCATTGTTTGACTGGTTTTCCTTATTCTTTCTTTATTGTATTTTAATTTTCCTTCTTTCACTTCACTCATGTTACAACAACTCACTACTCTTGATCGTGTACTTTCTATTCTGGTTATCCAAATGATATACTTCTTGTCATATTTTTGTTATTCCAGTACTATTGTAAATAATTATTGTCCCATACAATTGTACATACTACACAGCAACCCTCCATGATCTTAGCCCACTTCACTTTATCCTTGAGAATTATTATTGTTGTGGTTAACTCTATTCTATCTCACACTATGCCTACTTTCTATCCTTTACTCTCACTATATCTCATCATTTAACCTTGCACAAAGGTTCTGTTTTCTGGATTCAGCTCAAAATCCTCCTCCCCTCTAACCAGAGTCTTATCTCTCACCTTTCATAAAAAGTAGCTAGTTGGGGGAAATATCACAGATGATACTATACTTATCCAAAGAATCACCTTTCTCTTCTCTACTTGCTGGTACTTTAAATACCATAAAATACTCTCCCGCTGTCATAATCCATTTTGCCTACCCCTCCCCCCACCACTGATCACATACAAAAATAGGTGGGAGCTGCAAACATCAGTATACCTGCTGGAGGAGAAAACCCACCAACAAAGGAACCACCAAAAGGTAAAAAAACAAGTACAACAAGAGAGCCCACACCAACAGAAGAAAGGGCAACCCTAGAGTGTCCAGACAAGCAGATCAAAGAGACCACACCACTGAACCCCATAGAATTCCTACCATAGAAGTTCACCCTACAAAGACAGATAGCAAAGGGAAATAACAGGAAGCACAGAAACAAACAAAAAGGGTCACCTAAAATGGGGAGACAAAAAAAGAACATGTAATCAAAAGCAATGGAACACACCCCACTAAAAGGGCTAAATGCAATGGAGGTAAGCAAACTATCAGATATAGAATTCAAAATATTGGTTATAAAGATGTTCAAGGAAATTGCAGACAACTACAAGGAACTGAGTGAGAATTACAACAGTATAAAAATGAAGTAGAAACTATAAACAAAATCAGGATTAAATGAATAATAAAATCTCAGAAATAAAAAACACACTAGAAGGAATTACAAGCAGGCTGGATGAAGCAGAGGGTCGAATCAGTGAGCTGTAGGACAAGGTAAAAAAAACATCCAGATAGAGCAAGAAAACAAAAAGAGACTCAGAAAGAATGAAAAGGTGTTAAGGGAACTGCAAGAGAACATGAAATGTAATAATATTGGTATAGTAGGGATACCAGCAGGAGAAGAGCAAGGAATAGAAAACCTGTTTAAAAAAGTAATGATGGAAAATTTCCCTAATTTGATGAGAGAAAGAGTCACACAAATACAGGAAACACAAAGAGTCCCAAACAAGAGGAATCTAAAGAGGCCCACTTCAACACACATCATAATTAAAAGGGCAAAAATCAAAGACAAAGAGAGAATCTTAAATGTAGCGAGGAAGAAACAGGAGGTAACATACAAGGGAACCCCGATAAGACTAGCAGCTGACTTCTCAATGGAAACGTTCCAAGCCAGAAGAGAGTGGCAAGGAATACTCCAAGTAATGAAAACCAGAGGCCTGCAACCAAGATTACTTTATCCAGAAAGGCTCTCAATTAAAATGGAAGGCCAAATAAGGAGTTTCCCAGGCAAACGAAGCCTCAAAGAATACTCCTCCTCCAAACCAGTTTTTTAAGAGATGCCACAGGGTCTGCTTTCATAAAAGGGAAGAGAAAACAGTGAGAGAGAGAGAAACACAGGTACAAAAATAAGCACCTATTGATAATAACTTTAACTGAAAATGGATTAAATGCTCCAATAAAAAGATATAGAATAGCTGAATGGATAAGAAATCATGACCCACACATATGCTGCCTACAAGAGATGCACCTCAGAACAAAAGACCTTCACAGACTGAAAGCCAAGGGCTGAAAACAAATATTCCAAGCAAATGGACAGGAAAAAAAAGCCAGGGTAGCATTATTCACATCACGCAAAATAGACTTCCAAAAAAGGGCCATAAAGAGAGACCCAGAAAGTCACTTCATAATACTCAAGGGAAGAACCCATCAAGAAGACATAAACATTGTAAAGATATATGCACCTAACATAAGAGCACCCAAATACATAAAAATAATTTTGGAGGACTTCAAGAAAGGCATTGACAGCAACACACTTATAGTAGGGGATTTCAACACCCCAGTATCAAAATGGATAGATCTTCCAAACAAAATATAAACAAGGATATTGTGGCATTGAACAATGTCCTACATCAAATGGACTTAACTGATATATATAGAGAGAGACCCTTTCATCCCAAAGAAGCAAAATATACATTCTTTTCAAATGCACATGGAACAGTTTCAAATATAGACCACATGATAGGACACAAAACAAGTCCCAACAAAGTCAACAAAATTGAAATCATATCAAGCAAGCATTTTCTCCAACCACCAGGGACTGAAACAAGAAACCAACCTCAAGGAAAAAACTCAAAAACACTCAAAGTCATGGAGATTGATTAGCATGCTATTAAACAATGAATGGACCAAGAATGGGATTAAGGAAGAAATCAAAAGATTTCTGGAAACAAATGAAAATGAACTCACAACAACCCAAACCTTATGGGACACAGCAAAGGCAGTCCTGAGAGGGAACTTCATACTGATAGAGGCCTACCTAAAAAAGAGAAACATTTCAAATAAACCACCTAACACTACACCTATAAGAACTCAAAGAACAACAACAAAGACAGCCCAGAGCAAGTAGAAGGAAGGAAATAACCAAGATCAGAGCAAAATTAAATTACATAGAGGCTAAAAGCACAATTCTAAGTATCAATAAATCCAGGAGATGGTTCTTTGAAAAGATAAAAAATAATTGACAAGACTTTAAGCAGACTCATCAAGAAAAAAAGAGAGAGGACCCAAATACAATCAGAAATGAAAGAGGAGAGATTACAGCTGATACCACAGAAATAGAAAGGATTGTAAGAAATTACTATGAAGAACTATATGCCAAGGAATTTGAAAACCTAGGTGAAATGGACAAATTTCTAGAAGAATATAATCTTCCAAAACTCAATGAAGAAGAAGCAGAAAACCTGAACAGACCAATAACAGCAGATGAAGTTGAAGCAGTAATCAAAAAACTCCCGACACACAAAAGCCCTGGACCTGATGGTTTCACAGGAGAATTTCACAAAGCATTTAAGGAAGAGCTAACCCCTATCCTTCACAGAGTATTCCAAAAAATCCAAAATGATGGAAGACTCCCAAACTCTTTTTATGAAGCCAGCATCACCCTAAACTCAAAAACAGATAAAGACACAACAAAGAAAGAAAACTTCAGGCCAATATCACTGATGAACATAGATGCTAAAATCCTCAACAAAATACTGGCAAACCACATCCAACAATACATTAAAAAGATCATACACCATGACCAAGTGGGATTCATCCCAGGGTTGCAAGGACAATACAATATTTGCAAATCAGTAAATGTAATACATCAAATGAACAAAAATCAAAGACAAAATCACATTATCATATCAATAGATGAGGAAAAGCATTTGATAAGGTACAGCACCCATTTAAGATAAAAACACTCAGCAAAGTGGGAATAGATGGAGCATTCCTCAAGATAATAAAGGCTATATAAGAGAGACCTACAGCCAACATCATCCTCAATGGTCAAAAACTAAAAGCTTTCCCACTAAGATCAGGAACAAGACAAGGTGGTCCACTCTCACCACTTCTATTCAACATATTACTGGAAGTTCTAGCCACAGCAATGAGACAAGAAAAAGAAATAAAAGGGGGTGAAAACTGTACTTGAACATTCATTTAAATAAAAAAAATAACATAAAAAAAGAAATAAAAGGCATCCAAATTGTATAGGAGGAAGCAAAACTGTCATTGTTTGCAGATGACATGATAGTGTACATAGAAAATCCTATAGACTCTGTAAAAAAACTACTTGAACCTAATAAATGAATTTAGCGAAACAGCCGGATACAAAGTCAATATTCAGAAATCAAAGGTCCTTTTTAAAAGTATTTTTATTGATTACACTATTATAGTTTTCCCAATTTTCCCCTTTATTCCCCCTTTACTTTGCACCCCCCAACCCTCTAGCACTCCCCCCTTAGTTCATGTCCATGAGTTGTACATATAAGTTCTTTGAGTCCTCTGTTTTGTATACCATTTTTATCTTTCCCCATCTATTTTATGCCTACTAATTATGCTTCTTCTTCCCTGTATCTTTGCCCCTCTGTTCCTCCCTTCCCCCTCCCCACTGAAATTCCTCCATGTGATGTCCATTTCTCTCATTCTGTTCTCATTGTAGTTGTTTGCTTTGTTTTTGTTTTCATTGTTTTTCTTTTCTTTTAGGTTCACTTGTTGATAGTTGTGAGTTTGTTGTCATTTTACTGTTCATAGTTTTGCTCTTCTTTTTTGTAGATTACTCCTTTTAACATTTCATATAATAATGGCTCGGTAATGATGAACTCCTTTAACTTGACCTTATCTGGGAAGCACTTTATCTGCCCTTCCATTCTAAATGAAAGCTTTGCTGGATAAAGTAATCTTGGATGTAGGTCCTTGCCTTTCATGACTTCAGATACTTCTTTCCAGCCCCTTCTTGCTTGCAAGGTCTCTTTTGAGAAATCAGCTGATAGTCTTATGAGCACTCCTTTGTAGGTAACTCTCTCCCTTTCTCTTTCTGCTTTTAAGATGCTCTATGTTTAATCTTGTGTAACTTAATGATGATGTGCCTTGGTGTCTTCCTCTTTGGCTCCAACTTCTTTGGGACTCTCTGGGCTTCCTGGACTTCCTGGACGTCTATTTCTTTCACCAGATTAGGGAAGTTTCCTTCATTATTTGTTCAAATAAGTTTTCAATTTCTTGCTGTTGTTGTTCTTCTTCTGGCACCCCTATAGTTCAGATATGTGACTGTTTCAGGTTGTCCCAGAGGTTCCTAAGTCTCTCTTCATTTTTCGAGTTATTGTTTCCTCACTCTGTTTCAATAGGATATTTATTTTTCTCTTTTGCTTCAAGTCGTTGCTTTAAGTCCTGGGTTCCTTCCCATCATTGTTGGTTCCCTGAATATTTTGCTTTATTTAATTTTGTGTATCTTTCATTTTTTGACATAGCCCAATCAGTTCTGTGAGCATTTTGATTACCAAGGCTTTAAATGCTCCATCAGATATGTTGGTTATCTCCTCATTGCTTAGTTCTCTTTCTGAAATTTTGCTCTGTTCTTCCATTTGGGCCATATTTCTTTTTCTTGGTACACCTGTTAAGTTGTAATAGGATGGAGCCTTAGGTATTCTCCAGGGCAGGGCAATCCTCTTTGCTAGCTGTGGTGCTGCCTGTGAGGGAGGGGCCAGAGAGGGAATAGTGCTGCTGGCCTGCTCATCTCTAGCCCACTTTCTAATGAATTCTCATGTGAGACTAGGAGTTTCTTCCACCATAGCAACCTCCAAAGTTCATAGTCAACTCTGAGTCTCAGATTCACCTTCAGCCATCCCCACCCACAGGGTCCTCATCCTCACTGTGGGTTCTTACTGGTCTGATTGTCTTTGTTGACTCTTTCTTTAATTCCTTGGTTGTCGCATTTCCATGCAGTTTGATTTTCTTGTACTTCTGGTTGTTTATTGATTTTAAATTGGTTGTTATCCTCCTTTTGGTTGTACAAGGAAGCAAAGGGTTTGTACCTATGACTCTATCTTGGTCAGAGCTCTCAAAGGTCCTTTATACATGTTCCTTGATTACCTTTCCCCTTCTTTCCCCCATTTTCCCATCCCCTGTCCTCTCTGGTTACTGCCAGTTTGTTTTTTATTTCAAGGTCTCTGGTTATATTTTGCTTGCTTGTTTGTTTTGTTGATGATGTTTCACTTATAAGTGATATCATATGGTATTTGTCTTTCACTGCCTGGCTCATTTCACTTAGCATAATGCTCTCCAGTTCCATCCATGCTGTCACAAAGGGTAGGAGCTCCTTCTTTCTGCTACATAGTATTACGTTGTATAAGTGCACCATAATTTTTTGATCCACTCATTTACTGATGGGCACTTAGGTTGCTTCTAGCATTTGACTCTTGTAAATTGTGCTACTATTAACATTGGGGTACATAGGTTCTTTTCAATTGGTGTTTTAGGATTCTTCAGGTTTATTTTTCAGTGCAATATTTTTTTCTGATATATCACCTCAGGCAAGGGAAAGAATAAAAATATAAACAATTGGGAATACATCAAACTAAAAGTTTTTGTACAACACAGGAAACCATGAACAAAATTAAAAGGCAACTCACTGAATAGGAGAACATATTTGCCAAAGATATATCTGATAAGAGGTTAATACCCAAAATTTATAAAGAGCTTATAAAACTCAACACAAAAAACAAACAATCCAATTAAAAATTGGGCAAATATCTGAATAAATACTTCTCCAAAAAGAACATACAGATGATAAATAGAATTATGAAAAGATGCTCAATATCAGTAATCATCAAATAAATCAAATGAAAACCACAATGAAATATCATCTCACACCTGCCAGAATGACTATAATTAATAAATCAACAAACAAGTGCTGGTAAGAACATGGAGAAAAGGGAACCTTCATGCACTGTTTGTGGGAATGCAGATTGGTTCAGCCACTGTGGAAAACAGTATGAAATTTCCTCAGAAAGCTAAAAATGGAACTGCCTACTTACCTAATGATTCTCTTCTGGGAATATACCTGAAGAAACCCCAAACACTACTTTGAAAGAATGTATGTACCACTATATTCATTGCAGCATTATCTACAATAGTCAAGATTTGGAAGCAGCCCAAGTACCCATCAGTAGATGAGTGGGTAGAAAATCTGTGGTACATATACACAATGGAACACTACTTGGCCATAAAAAAGAAGGTAATCTTATCCTTTTTGACAGCATGGATGGACTTGGAGAGCATTATGGTAAGTGAAATAAGCCAAAGAAATGCAAATGTCTTATTATTTCACTCGTATGTGGAATCTAATGAACAAAATAAACTAACAAACCAGATAGAAACATACTCATTTATAGAGAACAGACTGACCCCTGTCAGAGGGGAGAGAGGTTGCAGGGCTGGGTGAAAAGATGAAGTGATTAAGGAAAAAAAAAACCCTCATAGACACTGACACCAGTATGGGGATTTCCAGAGGGAATCAAGAGTGGGTAGAGGTATAAGAGGGTACAGGGGTGATAAATGGAAAGAGTCTTGACTTGGGGGTGGTGAACACACAATACACAGATGATATATTATTGAATTGCACATCTGAAACTTCTATAGTTTTATTAACCAATATCATCTCAATAAATTCAATAAAAAGGTAAAAGAAAGAAAGAAAGAGAGAAAGAGAGAAAGAGAGAAAGAAAGAAAGAAAGAAAGAAAGAAAGAAAGAAAGAAAGAAAGAAAGAAAGAAAGAAAGAAAGCCTAACAACACTTTAAGAAATCCAAACAACCTCCTCTTTCGCTTTTGTAACAGAGTATATAAGCAAGCCCCAGGTTAAACTCAGGGCCCAGAATTTGGATCCTATCTCCTCTGGGTCTGCATGCGTGAATGAAGCCCACTTTGCAAACTCCCAGGCTGTCTGAGTCATCTTTTCCGTAACATTTCAAGTGCTTTTGCACACAAAATAATAAAATGCCACCTTAAAGGCAAAATAACCTTGAAAATTAAGCTTTCTATTTGTCAGTGTCCTGCCACTCTTACGCTTTTTTTATGCTACCATGTAATAAATTTCACTGAAGTTGTATTACTTCAAAAAATAAAAAATAAACACACACACACACACAGAAATCCAAACAACCATGAGTGATTACTCATAAAAGAAGATTCTTTGTTTTACAAGATTCTCTACACTCTCTTAAATAGGAATCCCTAGGTGAGATTAAGAGATGAGGTCATAATAAAATTATCTTATTACTTAAAATAAAACTGGAACAATTACATTTCTTTGTCATATAAGTAAGATTAGAACTAGACTATCAAGTTGTACAATACACAGAATTAGAAACAGTTTTATACAACCACTGCCCATGTGGAGTTCTATATTTTACCTGATTTTGTTTATACTTTAAGCACTACCATTGGCTTTCAACAAAATCAGGGGAAAACCAAATGCTACAGCTAAAGTTTCATGCTCTAGAGAGAGAAAGAGAAATAATACCTTCATTTTATTGCATCCACTTAAGAAGAATTTGATTCATATTATAAGCTGTGCTCTGAGATTTGATGTAAACCCTTTTTGAAAACTGTATTTTTGTAACATTTTATAATTCACAACTTTCACATAGATATCATTTGTTGATGACAAGAATAAGTGGAAAAGTGATGAGTAAGGACCAGGTAAGGGGCATGGGGACAAAGGCAGAAGAGGCTAGGAAGAGGAGAAGCATTCTTGATAATATTGTTACACAAACAATACTGCACTGAACAAGCCTCATCCTACCATGAGGACCCAGATTCCCAACTTCCCTTTGGCACCACAGCAATCTCTTTAAGGAGATATAACATCTAGCTTGATGAAGGAAGAAACATATTTTGTGTCAGATTCTCCTACTGCCTGCTATTTGGAACAGAGAGGGGATTGCCTCTAGCATTGTTGTCTCACCAACTTATCACCACTCCCTACCCATTTTTTGTTAACAATACCTATCTTGGAACACAAGCATCCTAAAGGTTTGAGACTTTCTAGAATTACCAGTCAGTCCCTTATTCCAAATGGCTGAACTACATTATGACAAAACTCAAGTCTCCCTTGAGATTCCACTTCTGGAAATATATTTGAAGAATCCCAAAACATTAACTCAAAAGAATATATGCACCCCTGTGTTCATTGCAGTATTGTTGTTTACAATAGCCAACATTTGGAAGCAGCTCAAGTACCCATCAGCAGATGGGTGAATAAAAAAAGTCATAGTACATTTACACAATAGAATACTGGCCATAAAAAAGGAACTCTTACCTTTCGTGACAGCATAGATGGACCTGGAGAGCATTATGCTAAGTGAAATAAGCCAGTTAGACAAAGACAAGTACCATATGATTTCACTCATATGGAGAATCTAATGAAAAAGCTAAATTAACAAGCAAAAGAGAAACAGACTCATAGACACAAAGGAAAGACTGTCAGCTGTCAGAGATGAGCAGGGTGGGAGGCTGCATAAAAAGGTGAAGGGATTAAGCAAATAAATAAACTAACTAACCCAAGACCCCTTCCCCAAACACAAAGAATCTATATAGGTCCTCTGAAGAAATCACAAACATTTCTGTTACATACCTCAACCTGCTGGCAGATCTGTATTAGCTTGGCCATTTGATTTTCTAGTTCACTGTTTCGCTTAACCAGGTTGGTGAGGTTCATCTCCAGAGTTTGCTGTCATTGCAGAGTATGATACAAGAGGGAAAAGGGTAAGATGGGAAAAAAGAACATACATTCAATGAGTTTCTGAACCAGTACCATGTAGAGATCAGTCATTTGACAAATACACTGTTTCAAAGATTAATTGAGCCCATGTTATAGGATTAAGCTCTCTTCTTGGTGCCACTTAAAAAAAGTTGACATTCATGACTTTGTGGATATAGGGCTTTAATGACATTAAAATAACTTAATGTTTTCTGTAATATTTTCAACTTTTTAAAGTATGTCATAGCCAATATTTCATTTTGCCCTCAGAGTAAATCTGGTGACATAGGGAGAACATACATTATTTTCCTTTACAGATGAGAAGCCTAAGAAAACTATATTTGGTGAATAATTACTACTCGCCAGACACTATGCTAGACATTTTCATATATATCATTGAAAAATCATAACAATGAAGTAGGATATGTTAACATTTCACAGATGAGAAAATTGAACTTCAGAGTTGGGATAAAATGTTTGCACAGTCATGTAATTAATATATGGCAAAGCTAAGGCTGGAATCCAGGACTCTAGCCTTCATTCACAGCTTTGCTCCAGTATTCCATGATTTTGTGGTTAGTTTTTGTTTTTGTCATTGTTGTTATTAATAACATTTTATATTTATCAGTAGATTTGTTCAGGAAAAATGGTATTTTAAGTTTGGTATTCATCAAAATTTTGCATCGTATCTCAATTTCCCTTCTTTGGCACTAAGGAATAGCCCATGGAGATGCTGGCTTTCCAAACACAAAGCCTGACAGTATAAAGCTGGGACATCCATTGCTTATTGCTATATAGATCCTTTTAGGGACACATTAGAAACACTTTGCAAATCTTTAATATAACATAGTTCAACAATACTCAGAACTCAGCATATTTTCTGTTGAGCAAGTTACTCTCTCCCATTCCTTATGTAAAAAATATATAATGTTATTCACTCTAGATTGATAATGAGTTTTTTATTCTATCCCATTCCCAAGTCTTCAGCTCTGGTGGATGCTTCTACCCCAGGACCTGCCCCCATATCCATTTCTCTCTCACTCACCATCCCAGCACCTCCACAAAACCTGTTCTAAATGGAATATCCCAACTTCCTGGCTCTTATTCTGTTAGCATTCTTTCCCTTGGTTGAATTCATTGCTTCATTGCTGTCTCCATAGCTTTTATGGTTTGTATTGTAGTTGTTCAAAGTTTATGTTTTCAGTGAGGGAGGAGGTTGGCAAGAAGAAGTGGGAGAGGGAGAGAGTACTTGGCCTTTTGTCTACTAAGTAGCTGTTTCTCCTTAGTATCCTTGGCACTGTCCCATGAATCAATCCCAAAGGATGTAATCCCCTGGGTATGTGTATTTCTAGGACAGGCATTTGATTTCACTTGTTCTCAAACCAAATTATGAGAACCAGCTTAATTTTTGCTTCCCTTTTTGCCAGATCTCTCTTGGATTTTTGGCTTTGTTACCATGGAAGTAAATTTTCACAATTTATTCCATTTTTTGTGGCTTGGGCACAGTGTCTCCTCTGGTCTTCTTTAACTTTATGACCATCTCAACTGTAGCCTTCTCCTTAGCAAGGACATAGAGGGAAGAAGGAATAAAGAAGGGTAGCAATCATTGTTTTGGACATGATCTATAAGCTAATAGATGTCAGAAGGGAAAAAAGAAATGGCAGTTAAGATATTTAATACAACAAAATGTATTGGATACCTACTCTGTTCACAGTCCAGGGACTTCAGAAATAAAGAGGAAGTGAGATTAAGATGGGTCTTGAAGGATAAGTAGGATTTTAATAGAGATGGAGTAGGTCAGGATATTGTAGGCACTATGAATAGCATGATCAAACATAAAAGGGAATAAAGTACAGGACATGTCCAGGGAACAGACTTTGAGTTTGGCTAGAACAAAGGATACTAAAGAATAGTGGGGTGGGGGCAAGCCTGGAAATGGAGATCAAGGCTCTGTTATGAAGGTCATGAATGCCTTAGTGAATAGTTTGTACTTATTTCTTTAAGTAGTGGGCAGTTACCAAAGGCTTTTGAGCAAGACAATGATATAATCAGGGCTGAAATTATGAGATTAATCTACCAGCAATATGTGGGGCAGACTGAAACAGGAAAGTATGGGGACAGGGACAATGGTTAGGAGGAAACTGTAGGCTTCAAGGCAGCTAGGAATGCAGGTATGGGCCAAGGTAAGGTGATAATTGAGAAAAGCTTGTTTCAATAAAGGATTTGTCACTGTCGTATACACAGCAATTGCAAGAAAGGCAGATGGAGTTGGTAATTAGAGGTCACTGGTGACCTTTGAAAAATGAGTTTCAGTAGAGTTTTGGAAGCAGATGTCAAACTCTATAGGGTTAAGTATGGATGTAGTGATAAAGTGGAGGCTACAAGTCTGGACTCCTCTTAAACAGTTCAACTGTAAGAGGAATATGATAGAACTTTAGTTTGATGAGAATATCCACCTTAAGTTATAGAGTGGGCATTGGCAATGAGCCTATCAGTTTGATTTCCTCTTGCAGAGTGATCCAGATTCCTAAATCAGTGTGATCCCTATGTGTCACAAATGGCTATATTGATATATTAGGTAAACATATATAGACTGATGAACTCAAAGCAGATATAACATTAGGAATCTGTGTTTCAAACTGTAATATGTTTCCATTCAAACATAAAATGCCATGGAGAGAATGTTTTCTAACAAGTACATGCAACCTACTGCAACACTAGTCATGAAACTGTTATCTTAGATCCCTGCTGTGTGCTCCTGATCTATGGCCCAGAACTGAGACTTATAGCTTCTTTAAAGCCACTGAAAACAAAAATTATGGCTGAGCACATAGTTTGAGGTCTGATTAGACTATGGACCTTGGGTTACCATCACAAAATTATAGCAAATGGTTATCTCACTCTGTGCCCCCCAGCAGAAGGCCAGCACATTTTAACAACACACACAACTAGAACTGACAAGATGACTCCAATTTCAACCTGACTTCATTAATATGATAATGCTTTGAAAAATAAATCTTTGGTTAATAAAAACACCATCTATTGGTGGTTTTTTGCCACTGTTTTCTTACATTATGAGAGATAATTTGAGGAAAATGCCAGACATTTACTTACTAACTTCCTATTCATACTAAAGCTTCCTCTGAAACTGGAATTGATTCTCAGTAATGGACATATACACAGGGAAGGAGAGAAGTGAAGCAATTATGCAGTTCCCTTACTCACCCTTACTTCTCATGCCCAGCACTGACAAATAATTTAGAACTAGATATTCTGGGCCAGTCTAGGTTTTACAGATTTGGCCAAGTAATTATCATGTCTATACTCTCACTAAGTAAACAAAGATGATATGTGTATATGTACATAGTCTACACACATGCACACATGTGTATATATATGATTTTGTGTAAAATTAAACATATCTATTATTGTTTTGTTTGGTTTTGAAAAATTGATTTACTTTGTTCTTTTCTTTTGCATTCCAGTTAATGACTGGGCCAGGTTCTCTCTGTATAAGTCTGAAGCCTGGTTAGTGCAGTTTTCTAAGACCAATTGAACCGTGACAGTGAGAGAAAGCCAAAGTATCGGGGAGATTGGAATGGAGATATCTGCTGGCAGGAAACAGGGACAGGAGGTTGGCAGGGGAAGCAGGGTGAAGTTCCCATTTCCTGCTGCAGGAAGTTACCTGCTGCTGGGTCTGCCTGTGCTTTCCCTGTGTGAGGGTTAGAGAAGATATTTGAGCTATGAAACTATGAGACTCTCTTCTGCTTCAGATGACTGTATCATTAGAGCTCTCACAAAATTTTACATATGTCTAAACAGCACAAATTGAGGGGAAGATTAGGTTTGTTTGCATAACTGAGATTTTAAAAGACCCAAGTTAGCTAAATTGGCAGTGTTCTACACGGATGCCATTTTTACCCAAGTTCCACTTCATTTGTGTCATATAGACTCAGCCTCTTTGTCTTCTTTTATACCCTTCCTAAAGAGGAAAATGTTTTGCTACTTCTGAGGAAGCCAGGCAAGGCTATTTTTCTTCTAGACAGCATCCCATAAAAAGAAACGGCTTCTCTAAACTTCTCAAGTTATTGCTGGGGTTTTTAATTTTAGTTTTCTAGACACAGGTTATTTCCAGTTACTTTCTCATTGACTCCCCGCCCCCACCCCGCCAAGAAACCTAACTATACATCAAAACAGCAACTTTTCATTAAAACCAGAGCAATTCTCCTGATGGCACACACTGGACCACGATACCCATTTTTCATGTTCCATGAAGGTATATGTACTCACACAATATGAACACACTTATAGATACCTACCTGAAACAGCAAGTCCTGAAGCCTAAAACACTATGTCCTATCAAAACATGTAGTACTGCCACTTAGCGCCTGCATACATTCTTGCTTTCTAAAAGGTATAAGAGGTCAAATCCCACCAGAGCTAATTGCAAACAAAAAATAAATAAAAGGTACACAAGGGGATGTTTTCTAAACCTAGGCAAGATCCCAAATGTTGTGGACAATTGAAACTTGGGGGTGCAGGGAGAGAAAGGAAGGGGAAAAAACTTCCAATTCATTCCAAACCTGAGCCTTTCCAATTGACAGAAGATAATTTCGTCTTTAAAAATAACTCGAGCAAGTGATCCCATTATTATTCTTTGACATACTCTTTTTTGACATCCTGTCTGCTCGCAGATGTTTCCAGCTCTTCAACAAGCCGGGAACCAAAACCTTAGCACAATTTTTGGGGTCACATTATGCCTTCTTTTTTTAACTGCGTGTCTTAATATACCTATTTTGCTTTTGCTTTAGTCTGTCACATTAATGTATTAATTACATATAGGCTTTACACAGTAGAACACAGCAACCGTTCTACAAATGAAAGCCCATTTACCTTCATGCCAGTTTATTCCTTCCTCAAACATTTATTTGCTGCTGTATAGACAGAGGCTATGTCCCAGAATGAGATGCAGGTGATATACTGCATGTATAAGATTTACTCTACCTGAGGCTTGTTAGAGATTACCAGATCAGTCCTTCAGCCAGGTGAAACAGATTGCCATTTCTCTTCTTTTCAGAACTTTCTAAAATCATCCATCAAACACCCACATTCCCCCAGTCACTTTATCAGAAATGCTACACAAATCATTGCACATACTTTTCTTTCCTCTCTCTTTAGATGTACAACACTGTTAAATCTCTAGCTTATACATGTAAATGATTATATTTGGACATTCTAAATGAAAACCTGTACTAAAATCCTAAATCCATTGTTTATTTAGATAATACTTAGAATAGTGAGTCAAAGCCAAAACTACTTTCCTGGAGACCTCAATATTATATTCCACTTTCACTATTCCTCTTCAGTCCCTGTGTCTCACACACATCCTCTTCTTGTTCATCTTTCATGTTGAACTTCTAGACCATTTGTGTGCTGCAAGGTTCAATGCAGTGCCCTCACACAGCTCACCACCACATAGCTTTAGCTCCACACTAAAGACACCAAATTTATTTCTCCAGCTCTGATCTTTCAGCCACCATAAAGGTTTGAATTTTAACTCCTAGAACACTTTCCCTTTTAGTTCTAAGAGTATCCCATGCTTTCTCTCTTCCAGATATTTGAATGAGCTCTTTTATCTTAATTATAGCAGTCTCTGTCCCTTACTGTAGCCCTTTCTCTCAAAGGGGGAGGGGCCAAAAACCCACCCAAAGTCTATTTTGATATCCCTCCTATGCTCTCTCACAGCCCTCCTGTGCTTCTGCTATCATAGCACTCACCACACTGTCTTGTAGCTGTGTCCTTATTTGTCTGTCTCCCCACACTAAACTGAGAACTCCATTAAGGTTGGGACTATGGTGTCTTTATAATTGTAACCTCTGCATCTCTTCGGGTGCTTGGCACCTAATAGGTATTCAGTAAATGTATGATAAATGAGTGAACATTGAATGACTCACAATCATGTCAAACTCAAATCTAGTCAAGTCATCCCTCCAAAATTGCTAGCCCCTTCCCAATTCCATTTTTGTCCAATACCACCATTATTTTTTCTAATTTATTTATTTTATTTTATTTTTTAATTGTTCAAGTACAGTTTTCTGCTTCCCTCCCAGCCCAACCCCCCAGCCCTCCCCACGTCCCTCCTGTTTCCAACCCCCTGTTATTGTCCATGTGTCCTTTATAATTGTTCCTGCAAACCCTTCACTCTTTCCCCCTGAAATTCCCTCCCCTCTCACCTTTAACAGGAACCTAATCAACAAAACAAACAAATAAGCAAAATATAACCAAAGACACTGAAATTGAGAACAGGCTGACAGTGATACCACCATTATTCAAAACATCTACTCAAAGATCACTTTTCAAATTCTTTCTCTCCATTGTCTATAACCACTATAATCATTCACCAAGTCCTAGTAATTCTTTCTTCACACTCTTTCTCCAGTTTGCTTTCTTCTTCAACCAATCCATTCAGGATTCCCTGTTTTTGAGCTTGGTGACTTCCTTCCACTAACTCTTTCTCTGTGCTCAGAGCATCTGTGAAAACCTCCATCAGGGCACTTACCATACTGAATTAGAATTTTCAGTGTATGTATCTATTTCCCTTACTGACTAAGCTCAGAGAACTTCAGGGAAGGAACTGTGCCTTATTTTCTGTGTTCCCAGCTCCTCCTACAATGATTTGTGTTTTTAAGTCATTTTAAGTGTTCGGTGAACAAAATGAGCATTCATTAATTTTATGTAAATGAAATCCTGGCCTAAATCCCTGGTGCTACAGTTTAATTTATTGTTTGCTCTATCTTTGGAGGAGATAAAGAACAAAACATTAAATCATTATATCAACCCTTCATGAACTTGAATGTCATTATTACATTTCCCTTTAAACTTCACTTCTTTTGGTTCAATAATCCTGTTTCCTTAATATTTTCTCACTAATATTGTATTTCTGCAATATGTTCTTTTGTCCAATGATAACAGACAAGATTTTCATCCACCTAAGACCAATCTCTGAGTCAACATTTTGAAAATTGTTCTCAGCCTGATGATTGTTAGTTCTTTTCAGATGCTTATGGAAAAGACTTAGGACAATAAAAGTGACATAAAAACAGAAAGATAAGACCACAGATAATTGGAGTATCTACTTGCTAAACTTGCTGTCAAACCAAAGAAATAATAGAAATCATCTTACAATGCAGGACCCTGTTAATATTACATGAGAACAGAGCCAGAGAATCAATATAATTATTAGAAGGAAAAGAACAGAGGTTCAAATGAGTCTTAGCACACAGTTTGAGTACAGATGAAATAAAATGAATTTTGATGCCCATACATAAGCAAAACACAGATTTATACATATTATATGTAATAAGGAGCAAGTCTTAAATAATTAAGAAACCACAGAGAAACCAGATATATAAGAAAGAATGATTTTACAATTGTGAGTTAAAGACTGGTTTTGTGGAGACATCTTGTGACAGATATTACCCACAAGCCCATACACACCCATACACCATGATAACATAGAGAGTGTAAATATGGACTCAAATTCTTTGCTCTTGTTATATTTAGCTACTGTGATTCAGTACCTAAGTAAGGAAAAGCAAGAAACAACCTTTTTGTTCCCCCACCTATGATAACCAGCCAGAGTCTCCACTGGAGATTTTTTTCTTATCATGAGGATATATGAACTTGTTCATTTATTATGGAGATCTTTAGTATCCTGATAGGTTCTACTGAGGTCCTAACCCTTCCTAGGGTGGCCACAGAAAACTTGCCTTACATTCAATGTTCTCTCATATCCAACTTATCTACAGATATACCCACAGAAAATTAACACAGACATTATCTCCTCCTCCCCACACTGATATGCATTTACAGATACACATAGACACACAGACACAGAGTCACTCTGAGCCACTCATCCATGAAGAAACACACACCTTCTATATATAGTGACACATACATACACATGCAAGTATATCCTCTCTCAAGTCAGTCTCATAAAGGTATTTCTCTTTCTTTCTCTTATATTCATACTCATACTGGTTCAAAAACAGTCAATTGCCCATTGGTTGGTAAATTGAAAGGGTATCTGTGTTGGCAAACAGAAGTGGGTGTCAAGTGGGTAAGTAGACATTTGCCAGGGAGAAGGCAGTAGCTGAGTGAGAATGGGTGGGTAGATGACAGAGTGACTGAGTAAGAAGGACAAGCAATAAACTACGATAAGATTCCAGAATATCATATTTTCCAACCTTTTAAATCTCAGTGTGGCTTTCCTTTGAACATTCTTCAAGTCTCATATCTTCCTTCATCTGGCAATCTTTAACTCTGTCTCAGTCTCTCCTCCTGTGTGTGTGTGTGTGTGTCCGCGCGTGCACGCCTGTGCACACGCTCATGTTTTACTTTCCCATAACAAAAAGCTAATCCTAGCACCAGGTAATATTTTATAACAATGAGATCCCTGATGTGTAAATGTAACTGCATTTAAAAATTTTTGTAGTAATGAATTTCTGGAAATGTAATGAGAAAGAGAAAATGTGCTTGTCTATCCCTTTCAGGAAATTCCTCTATTCCCTCTGGTTTTCATCAGCTATATTTTTGGCAGGCTATGGGCATGGAAATGTGAAGACATCACTCTCAAAGAGAATTATAATAATCATATCTGATTTATACAGATGTCACCATAGGGTTAGGCATTTGGAAAATCCAGCAATGAAAATGAATATGCACTTAAAATTAAGGACATGTCATATTTTTAGTAACACTCTGGTTTTTAACACCAGTAGTTCAAAGGAGATATTTTTTAAGACTTCTGAAATATTCATAATGGCAAGACAGATTTATATCCTATAGGATGAGCACCAAAGCAAGCTAGAGATGCTGCTATACTTTCCACAAATCCATTAGAAATATTTAATCATTTGGATTTCTTGAGCTATATAGACTATGTGTGCTAGATACTAGGAGGATATTGAAGAAATATAAGACATTGTGCCTGGCCTCCAAGGATTTATGGTATAGCTGGAATGTGTTGGAGTGGCCTTCTTGGGTTTCAACTGAGCACTAAAGAATAGGACAGATTCCTAAGCAGGCCAAGAGTAGAGCATGGGTGAGAGAAAGAGAATGGTATGTTTAGCAGACAGTTAGGAGGCTACCCTGGACAGATGAAGGTAGCATGTTTGAGATAGTAGGGGGAAAAAGAGAAGGGCAGCATGAAGACCAAAATGTGCAGGACTTAGAATATGAGGCTGAGATCTGTCACCATCTTTTTAAAAAACCAACATGTATTAATATAATAATATCAATATTTTCTAAGGAGAGAAACTCATGTGACAATGAAAATTCTAAAATGTGAAACAGTTTATAGAAAGACAGCACATATTATGAACTAATTTATATACTGGGACTAGTAAGTAAGTAAAAAGATAGGTAATAGAGAAAATAACTACTTTGATAGGTCTTACTACTATAGTAACTGTCATGAACACAATTATATTCTCAAATTGAAGAATTAATCAAACCACTGGCAGTCTTCAGAAGGACATGTAAGTAGACTGGAAAACTAAATAAGGATAATAAACTATGCTAAGTATCCCAAACCTTCTAATCCATTTTGAGTACATGTCAAGAAGACAGACTAGCTTCTGGTTATTCTGACCTTGCATCTATTATATAATGGTTTGTTTATTCTTTATTTAACTAATAAGTATTATAGACCACTAATCCTAGTCAGGGACATTTGTACAAAGGAAAGTTATAAGTACCAATAATGAAGCTCTAGAACCAAAAATTACAAATAAATACCATATCAGTTACTGGCCAGAAAGTCAAACCTATCATTCTTCCCCTTCTTTTATAGAACTACTGTGCTTTCCTCAGGGCCATGAGAGGATGCTCAAGGCCATTACCCACCAACCCCCATACCTTCTAACAGCCAGCATTCTTTCTCCCTGGAGAAGAATCAAGCAGATTAAGGAGATAATCCTAAATGCTTCTTTAAATTAAAATTAACTTTTTAAAAAGTGAGTATATGTGGCATTGAAAGTCAGATTTTTCTACTTTACATAGAGAATTAGTATCCTTTCATACTTGGCATCAAACCAAAGTGACCACCCCCCCACACACACACAAGCAGCACATCCCTCTACCTCCCCAAAGTCCAAGATATTGCAGACAATATAACAAACCATGAGGTTTGGAATGGTTCATATGTTTCCACTTTCCATCCAAAAATGAGCAAAAAAAGTTCCCACTTAATTTATAATCAGATTTTTCTGCACATTTCCTTAAAAAATTAAAGGGGAATAATCCAAAACCTGGCCTTTTTTTCTCCAAATATTTCTGATTAGTTATACACTAAAGTATCTTTTGGTAAAATATCTTTCTGCTCCATCCATCCCTAAAGACAAGAGCCATAGCTGCACTATGCCAAATATCTAATCAATCATCCATTGTTTTTATGTTTTTGGATGTTTTTGAAAAACTGATGCTCTGTAGAAACAGGTTTATTCTACCCAATTTTTTATTATCTCAATAGTACATATGGGTACAGATTTTTCTGTTTGGAGTACTTCTTAAGGCCAATGACTTATTATAGTACCAATACCTGCAAATATTTGGCAGAGATTGTTTCATCCTCTCTACATCCCTACTCTTCCTGCAAACTTGCCTCCATCTATTGCCATTATGAAACTGTAAGTTTATATAATATGTCCTTTCCTTGATGCCATTAATGATTTATCTGTGACCCATAAGATGTGCAGTTGCTGGAGGATAATGTTTACTTTCAAATCATATTTCATGGGGAAAAGTTAGGTCTAAAATAAAGTGGCAGCAGGATCCAGTAGGAAGGATCCTTAACTCACAGTCTAGAAGCCTAGTTCCAGTTTCAATTTTGTGACTTCGACCAAATTGCTTAACAATTTGTCAAGCTTTCAGTTAATACCAGTTTAAAGTATAGGGCTTCAACTAGACCAAGATCAAGGCCTACCTTCTTATGAGTCTAAGAATGGAAGTCAATAAGATTATTCTTCTCTGCAGTCTTGACATGAATGAGAATACTACCTTGAATGAAATCAACAAAAACACTGAACTTTGTACAAATTTATAAACATTAGATATAAATAACAATAAAAAGGCATAAAGCATTGTCAGTGTGACTATTTTCAATATTGCTTGCCACAAATTACAGAATAAAATATGTATCCTATTCTGAGTATTGCTGCCCTCACCAACACCATAACTTTTACCTAAGTTACATTGATTGTTCCAGAGTATGGCAAGAAGAAACTCTCCGTCCCCTTTTTACAATCCCTCCATCCTATCTAGAGCTTCCTTATAGCTTGACTTATCTATTCAGGCCCTATTAGCAGTGGTAATCTTATTCATTTACACATTTTATTTTTTTGGAATTTCTAAGTTGCTCCCTTTTTAACAGAAGGTAAACCACATATAAGGCAGACAATGGGAATAAAACAATTTATTGGATCTGACATTTTACCATCAACATGAAGTAGCAGGGCTCTATTAATAGGCATTCAGAATTGCACATAAATATTATATGGCCCAACCACTTCAAAAAACTGCCCACTTAACACAAATGAAAAACTAGGAACTTCCAAGGCAGGGACTGCAAACAAGTGCTTCAGCCCATAAACCACCAAAATGAACACTGGCAAAAAATCTAATGCTGGATTAAATATTTATGGCCTTCAGTTTAAATGTTTAGTTCAGGTATTTGATCATTCCTCCTGACTTCATGGTACACTGAAGCTCCTTTTTTGTCTTTGTTCTGTTTTGATTTTTTTAATTTTAATCTTGTTTCCTTTTGTTTTTTAAAGCAGGCTTAGAATTAGCCCCATGTTAAGGGCTTCACAGGAATTTGTAGTAGCCAGTGCCAAACTTTTTTTCTTTAGAGTACTGAGTGTGCAAACATACAACTACTGCCCTCCATAAAATCTCTCACCTATAGAGATATACGCAGACACCTCCACCCACACATACACAGAGATATGCCCAACATTCCAATGGCTAGACACATAAATATGTAAATCTGCACAAATGCTAATTGTAGCACACCTACACAGGTACTCACATACTTAAAACAAATGGAATGATCATGGCAAAGATATGTAGTGTGCAATATGTCACTGAAAGAGGAAGGAGGGTGCCGCTTCTCTGGATGGACTACCGATGTAGTGGGCCAGGGGCTAACTTCCCCAAAATTGGCAGATGCAAGCAGGTTTATGCAATAGATGAAATAGGTTCCAGTGAGAGGTTGCAGGTGAGTAGGTTATTCTTCACAAGACTTATATGACAAGTGGAGTTAATTCACTTGCCATGTTTAAAAAAAAAAGTGACTGACACCAGTTCAATTCCCAGTCTAGGGCACATGCCTGGGTTGCAGGTCAGGGACCCAGTGGGGGACACACGAGAGGCAACCACACACTGATGTTTGTCTCCCTCCCTTTCTCTCTCCCTTCTCCTCTCTAAAAATAAATAAAATCTTTAAAATGAAGTGACCCATTTTATCAGAGAACTTGCTAACTGTATAACTATATAAAGAGACAAAGTTGTGTAAGGGCCATTTCCCAGATCCCTTACCTTGAGTTTCTCAAATCTATCATTCAGCGATGCAACCTGATGGTCTCGGTGACGCCCCACCAGTTTGCATAAGGCACAGATCAACTGGTCATCAGATACACAATACATGTTCACTTTCTCATTCTCATGGTCCAGGCAGGTGATCCCTCGAAGATGTGCATCTGGCACTGGTTCCACCAGGCGATGGCTGGTGAAAGGTTTCTTGTTGGGGTGTGTGGCCCGCAGGCAACGGTCACAGTAGGAGACCTCACAGGTAATGCATGTTTTCACTGCATCCCTTGGTGGGTCCTGTTCACAGAATTGGCAAGTAATTCGCTCACTAGACATGGTGGTGCTGGGCCTGTAAGTCCTCTCCCGGCGGCTCTCACTTGGGGAATTGGGCCCACTGACTGAAGCCTTCTGGAAGCGGTCAATAATGTTCTGCAGAGTCACATTCCTCTTGAGGCCATCCAGACCCCGGTGGTTCAGTGAGATAACATACCTGCACGTAGGACACTGGAAAGCAGTAATGGGTTCAATGGGTTCACCAGAGCTGCAGTTGGAGACCAAGATACGATGGGCACAGCTGAAGCAGAGGCTATGAGCACAAGGGAGCAGAAGGGGGTCTTCAAACAACTCTAGACAGATTGGACAGGTCAATTCAGACTCCAGTGTTTCCATCTTTAGTGAAAATAATACTGCTGAGGCATTAACAACCACAGAAGCTGGGCTTTCACCTGCAAGGAATACAAAGCAGGAGTCATTAAGCACTTCTAAGGGAAAAGTGGATGTAATATAATTACTAACCAATGGGACTTTACATGTTGAATTCCCTGGGAATGCTGAAGTAATGGGAAAGCAACTCAGGAATTAATCAGAAAGACTTTCTCCCCCTTCAAAACTTGTTTTTGATAAATGCCTGAGTTTATTTACCTGTACTAATTAATAGAACCTAGTGGCCACCTCTGAATCCTGGTTTACTGATTAACACTACTCTTACAACTCACAACACTGGCATGTACTATTCCCTCACATATTCTCCACTGATATTCATTGTCATCAACTATTATGAGCCTGAGGCCCTGCAAAATTCTCTATCTCCATTCCGATATTGCTCTGTATTTTTCGTCAAGGTAAAATATAGGAGCTGGTCCCATTACACATCTGGTGGAAGGAAAACAAAACCATATTACAAACTAACTCTCCAGTTCTTGAAATGATTCCAATCTGTGAGCCTGCATAAAAAGAAGAGAACTTTAGAAGACTGTAGGTCTTGTTTGCAGGATAATAAATTCCTCAGAGTGAGAACTTGATTTACTTCTTATTAACACATAGACATTTCTGTTCCATCCCATTTCAAGTAAACTGAGGTACTAGAAACAAAAGATGATTGTTTTCACTTTCACATTAATTCCTCACCTTCAGAAAATCCTTCATTTCATCAAACTAAATGACCAGTGATTTCACCTTTTCAACTTATTCAGAAATAGTTGTTGATCAATAATGAAGACAAATTACCTTGTGGCTTCAGCTACTTTTAAGACTTGCTGAACTAACACAAGCCTGTTATGAGGCTCACCTCCCCATGTGTCTTTTCATAGTTCCTAAAACATAACAAGATGCATATCAAGACCTAGATATAAATTAGCAAAGTGAGGAACCAGAAATTTTAAGATTAGGTAATCTGTCTTTTAATTTAATTTTTATTATATTTTTTCCATTATCATTTAGTCCCTTTATACACCCCTTCCCCCAACAACCACCACACTTGTTGTCCAAGTCCATGAGTCCTTTGTACTTTTTGCTCAATTCTTCCACCTCCTAACCTTCCCACAACCTTAGCTGTCATCCTGTTCTCCATCTATGAACCTGTCCCCATTTTTTGTTAGTTCTGTCTTCTCATTAGATTCCATACATGAATGAAATCATATGGTGTTTGTCTTCCTCTGACTGGTTTATTTCACTTAGCATCATGTTCTCCAGGTCCATCCATACTGTTGCAAAAGGTAATTTTTTTTTTTGCTTTTCTATTGCTGAGTAGAATTCCATTATGTAAAGGTCCCATAGTTGTTTTATCCACTCATATACTGATGGACACTTGGGCTACTTCCATATCTTGGCGATTGTAAATAATGCTGCAATGAATATAGGGGTGCTTATGTTCTTTCAAATTAGTCTTTTGAGTTTCTTCAGATATATTCTCAGAAGTGAGATCACTGGGTTGAAAGGCAGATCCATTGATAACTTTTTGAGGTATCTCCACACTGCTTTCCACAGTGACTGCAACAATCTGCATTCCCACCAATAATGCAAAAATGGTTCCCCTTTCTACACATCCTCACCAGCACTTCTTGCTTGTTGATTAGCCATTCTCACAGGTGTGAAATGATGTCTCATTATGGTTTTAATTTCCATTTCTCTGATAATTAGTGATGTTGAGCATCTTTTCATATGTCTATTGGCCATCTGTATGTCCTCTTTGGAGAAGTGTTTATTCAGGTCCTTTGCCAAATTTTAATTGGGTTTTGTTTTTTGGGTTTTTTTTTTGGTGTTGTGTTTTGCAAGGTCTTTAAAATTTTGGATATTAACACCTGATCAGATGTATTGGCAAATATTTGAATGAGAGAAGATAGAGTTGTTTTTTCTTTTTAAAAATATATTTTATTGATTATGCTATTACAGTTGTCCCATTTTTCCCCTTCACTCCCCTCCACCCTGCACACCCTCTCCCACCCACATTCCTGCACTTTAGTTCATGTCCATGTGTCATACATATAAGTTCTTTGGCTTCTACATTTCCCATACTATTCTTGCCCTCCCCCTGTCTATTTTCTCCCTACTGTCTATGCTACTTACTCTCTGTACTTTTTCCCCCTCTCTCCTCCTCCCACTCTCCTGTTGATAAACCTCCATGTGATCTCCATTTCTGTGGTTCTGTTCCTGTTCTAGTTGATTGCTTACTTTGTTTTTGTTTTTGTTTCAGGTGTGGTTGTTAATAATTGTGAGGTTGCTGTCATTTTACTATACATGATTTTTATCTTCTTTTTCTTAGATAAGTCCCTTTAACATTTCATAAAATAAGGGCTTGGTGATGATGAACTCCTTTAACTTGACTTTATTAAGGAGCATTTTATCTGCCCTTCCATTCTAAATGAAAGCTTTGCTGGATAGAGCAATCTGGGATGTAGGTCCTTGCCTTTCATGACTTTGAATACTTCTCTGCTGCTCCTCCTTGCCTATAAGGTGACTTTTGAGAAATCAGCTGACAGTCTGATGGGAACTCCTTTGTGGGTAACTGTCTCCTTCTCTCTTGCTGCTTCTAAAATTCTCTCCTTCATTTTTACTTTGGTTAATGTAATTACGATGTGCTTTGGTGTGTTCCTACTTGTGTCCAACTTCTTTGGGACTCTCTGAGCTTTCTGGACTTCCTGAAGGTCTATTTCCTTTGCCAGATTGGGGGAGTTCTCCTTCATTATTTGTTCAAATAAGTTTTCAATTGGTTGCTTTTCCTCTTCTCCTTCTGGCACCCTTATAATTCAGATGTTGGAACGTTTAAAGATGTCCTGGAGGTTCCTAAGACTCTCCTCATTTTTTTTTTTTGAATTCTTGTGTCTTCATTCTTTTCTGATTGGATGCTTCTTTCTTCCTTCTGGTCCACACCATTGACTTGAGTCCCAGTTTCCTGCCCATCACTATTGTTTCCCTGTACATTTTCCTTTATTTCAGTTAGCGTAGCCTTCATTTTTTCACCTAATTTGAGACAGAATTCAACCAATTCTGTGAACATCCTGATTATCAGTGTTTTGAACTGTGCATCTGATAGGTTGGCTACCTCTTCATCACTTAGTTGTATTTTTTCTGGAGCTTTGATCTGTTCTTTTGTTTGGGCCATTTTTTTTTTTTTTTGTCTTGACGCACCTGTTACGTAGTGAGGGTCGGAACCTTAGTTATTCAGCAAGGTGGGGTAACCGACATTGCTGGGTTGTGACGCTATATGTGGGGGAGGGGTCTGAGAGGGAATAATGATACTTGCTCCACTCTCCATCAGATTTCAGTCACTTCCCCTACTTCCCACAAGCAAAGTGGGCCCTTCTGGTGCTTCTTCCCATGTGGGTGGGTTTGTGTACATTCTAGGACCCTGTGGGTCTCACCATCAAACTCTCCTGTGAGGCTGCGAGTTTCTCCCGTTGCCACCTCAACCCTCTCAGGTATTTTCAATCATGGTTTGAGGCTTTATTTCCTTGTGTTGGGACCCTAGGTTGTACTGTCCATCCCACTCCCCAGTTTCACCTGGCTTATCTACGCATGAATGTGGTCCTTGCGTGCCACTTCCTGTTCCACAATCCACACTGCCTCAATGAGTCCACCAACCACCGCCTTCCCCACCCCAGTCCACCAGCCACCACCTTGCTGCAAGTCCTCTCTGCCCCGGCTGCTCAACTCCACCCCTCCTACATCACCAGTCTGGATGAATGTTTCTTCTTTAACTCCTTGATTGTCAGACTTCCACACAGTTCGATTTTCTGACAGTTCTGTTTGTTTTCTTTTTAAATTGTTGTTGCCCTTCTTTTGGTTGTGCAAAGAGGCACAGTGTGTCTACCTATGTCTCCATCTTGGCTGGAAGTGGCTTTTTCTTCTGTTGATGATTTCCTTTGTTGTGAAAAATCTTTTTAGTTTTCTGTAGTCCCATTTATTTATTTTTTCTTTTGTTTCCTTTGCCTGGGGAGATATATCTGATAAAATATTGGTACTAGCAATAGTCAAGATTTTCCTGCGTATGTTCTCTTCTACAATTTTTATGGTTTCAGGTCTAACATTTAATCTTTGACCCATTTTGAATTTATTCTCTCTCTCTCTTTTTTTTTGGCATTTAAATAGTTGCCTTTAATTTTTTTTATTGTTGTTCAAGTACAGTTTTCTGCCTGTTATCCCCATCCTAGGCCAACCCCCCAGCCCTCCCCACCTCCCTCCCATTTCTACCCCTCCCCGTTATTGTCCATTGTCCTTTATAATTGTTCCTGCAAACCCTTTCCCCTGAAATTCCCTCCCCTCTGGTCACTGTCAGCCTGTTCTCTATTTCAGTGTCTTTGGTTATATTTTTGTTTGTTTGTTTTGTTGATTAGGTTCCTGTTAAAAGTGAGATCATATGGTATTTGTCTTTCACCACCTGGCTTGTTTCACTTAGCATAATGATTTCCAGTTCCATCCACGCTGTTGCAAAGAGTAGGAGCACCTTCTTTTTTTCTGCTGCATAGAATTCCATTGCGTAAATGTACCATAGTTTTTTGATCCACTCATTTACTGATAAGTACCTAGTTTGCTTCCAGCAGTTGCCTATTGTAAATTGTCCTGCGATGAACATTGGGGTGCATAGGTTCTTTTGGATTGGTGTTTCGGGGTTCTTAGAGTATAATCCCAGCAGTGGAATTTATTCTTGTGTGTGTTGTAAGAAGGTGTAGTTTCATTTTTCTGTATGTATCTGTCCAATTTTCCCAACATCATTTATTGAATAAACTATCTTTAGCCCATTGTATGTGCTTGCTTCCTCTGTCAAATATTAATGTACTATAAGGGTGTGGGTTTATTTCTGGGCTTTATATTCTGTTTCATTTTCTACGTGTCTGTTTTTAGGTCAGTATCAGGCTGTTTTGATTACTATAGCCTTATAGTATTGTTTGATGTTAGGTCGTGTGATTCCTCCAACTTTGTTCTTTTTCAGGGTTGCTGTTACTCTGCTGAACTTTTTGTAGTTCCATATACTTTTGGAAAATTTGTTCCAGTTCTGTGAAATATGTCATTGGAATCTTGATAGAAAATGCACTGAGTATATAGATTACTTTAGGTAGTATGGACATTTTAATGATGTTCATTCTTCCTATCCGTGAACACAATGTGTGCTCCTTCTTATTTGTATCTTCTTCAGTTTCTTATAATTTTCCAAGTACAGGTCTTTTACATCCACGGTTAGGTTTATTCCTAGGAACTTCATTATTTTTAAAGCAATTGAAAATGGTATTGTTTTCTTAATTTTCCTTTCTGTTAGTTCATTATCAGCATATAAAAATGCAACTGATTTCTGGATACTAATTTTGTATCCTGCTACTTTGCTGAATTATTTTATCACTTCTAGTAGTTTCCTGGTGGAATCTTTTGGGGTTCTCTGTGTACAGTATCATGTCATCTGCAAATAAGGACAGTTTTACGTTTTCCTTTTCAAACTGGATGTCTTTTGTTTCTTTTTCTTTCTGATTGCTGTGGCTAGGATGTCCAGTACTATGTTGAATAAGAGGTGAAGCAGACATCCCTATCTTGCTCCTGATCTTAAGAGGAACACTTTTAGTTTTTGTCTGTTGAGAATGCTGTCAGTGGGTTGTCATATATAGCCTTTATCAAGTTTAGGTATGTTCCCTCTAATCCCACTTTGTTGAGAGTTTTTATCATAAATGGGTGTTGGATTCCAACAAATGCTTTTTCTGCATCTATTGACATGATCATATATTTTTTATCCTTCATTTTCTTTATGTGGTGGGTCACATTTATTGATTTGCAATTGTGGTACCAACCTTGCTTTCCCAGAATAAATCCCACTTGATCATGGTGTATGATCTTTTTGATGTATTGCTGTATTTGGTTTGCTGATTTTTTGTTGAAGATTTTAGCATCTGTGTTCATGAGGCATACTGGCCTATAATTTTCTTTCTTTCTAGTGTCTTTATCTGGTTTTGGAATTAGGATAATGCTGGCGTCATAAAACAAGTTTGGAAGCCTTCCTTCCTCTTGAATTTTATGAAATAGTTTGAGAAGGAGAGGTGTTAGTTCTTCTAGAAATGTTTGGTAATATTCACCTGTGAAGCCATTCATTCCAGGGCTTTCATTTGTTGGGATTTTTTTTTTAATTACTGCTTCAGTTTCACTAGGTGTAATCTGTCTATTCAGATTCTCTGATTCTTCCTATTTTAGTTTTGGAAGATTGTATGTTTCTGGGAATTTATCCATTTCATCCAGGTTGTCCTGTTTGTTGGTATATATAGTTGGCCATAATATTTTCTTACAATCTTTTGTATTTCTTTGTGTCAGCTGTCATTTCCCCTCTTTCATTTCTGACTTTATTTATTTGTGTCCTCTCCCTTTTTTCTTGATGAGTCTGGTTAAAGGTTTGTCAATCTTGTTTATCTTTTCAAAGTACCAGCTGTTGGATTCACTGATATTTTGAATCACTTTTAAGACTCTATTTCTTTTATTTCTGCTTTGATCTTTATTATTTCCTTCCTTGTACTTACTTTTGGCTTGTTATGGTCTTCTTTTCCAAGTTCCTTTAAGAGTAAAGTTAGATTATTTGAGCTTTTTCTTTTCTTTTCTTTTCTTTTTTTTTTTTTGAGATAAGCCTCTAATGCTATGAATTTCCCTCTCAGGATTGCTTTCCCAGTGCCCCACTGATTTCGAATTATTGTGTCCCCATTTTCATTTGGTTCAAGTTATCTTTTTATTTCTTTCTTGATCTTGTTGTTGACCATTCACTGTTTAGTAACATGCTATTTAGCTTCCATGTCTTTGCATGTTTTTCAGTGTTCTTTGTATCATTAATTTCTAGTTTCATAGCATTGTGATCAGAGAGGATGTTTGATAGTATTTCAATCTTCTTAAAATTATTGAGGCTTCTTTTGTGTCCTAACATGTGGTCTATTCTAGAAAATGTTCAATGTGCACTTGAAACATATGTATACTCTGCTACTGGAGTGAAATGCTTTAAAGATATCAATCAAATCCATTTGGTCTAATGCGTCATTTAAGACCACTGTCTCCTTGCTAATTTTCTGGCTGGAAGACACCTCCATTGAAGTCAGTGGGGTGTTAAAATCCCAAACTGTGAGTATATTTCTGTCTGTCTCTCTGTTTATAGCCATCAAGATTTGCTTCACATATTTAGGTGATCCTATGATCAGTGGATAAATGTTTACTAGGGCTATATCCTCATGTTGAATTGTTCCCTTTATCATTATGTAGTGTCCTCCTTTGTCCCTTACTATAGCCTTGGTTTTAAAGTCTACTTTTTCAGATATAAGTATTGCTACCCCAGTTTTTTTTCATTTCCATTTGCATGAAATATCTTTTTCCATCCCTTTACTTTTTGTCTGTGTATATCTTCCCATCTGAAGTGGGTCCCTAGAGGCAGCATTTATATGAGTCTTGTTTCCTTTCCATTCTACCCTATGTCTTTTGGTTGGAGCATTTAAACAATTTACATTTCACGTGATTATTGACAGATATGTATTTAGTGCCATTTTTTTGTTAGACTATTTTCCTCTGTTTTATCATTCTTTCATTATTCCTTCTTTTTCTTCTTCTTCTCCTCCTCCTTCTTCTTCAAGCAAGCCCTTTAACATTTGTTACAGCACTGGTTTGGTGTTAACAAACCCCTTTAGCTTTTTCTTCTCTGGGAAGCTCTTTATTTCTCTTTTGATTTTAAATGATAGTCTTGCTGTGTAAAGTGGCCTTAGATGTAGGTTCTTGCTTTCCATCACCTTGAATATTTCACACCACTCCCTTCTGAACTGAAATGTTTCTGTTGAGAAATCAGACGACAGTAATTGGTGCTCCCATTTATGTAACTACCTGCTTTTCTCTTGTAGCTCTTAGGATTCTTTCCTTGCCTTTAAGCCTTGTCATTTTAATTATGGTGTGTCTTGGTGTAGGCCTCTTTGGTTCCAACTTATTTGAGACTCTCTGTGCTTCCTTGACTTGTATGTCTTTTTCCTTCACCAGAGTAGGGAAGTTTCAGTTATTATTTCTTCAAATAGGTTCTCGATCCCTTGCTCGCTCTCTTCTCCTCCTGGTATTCTCATGATGCAGATGTTGTTATGCTTCATGTTATTCAAAATGTTTCTTAAGCTCTCTTCATTTTTTAATTCTTTTTTTCTTTTTGCTGCTCTGCCTATTTCTTCTGCCTTATCTTCAAAATCACTAATTTGACCCTCCGCTTCATCTGAACTACTGTTTATTCCTTCCAGTGTATTATTTATTTCAGATATTGCATTTTTATGTCTGATTGGACCTTTTTAAATGATTTTTGGGGGTATTTTTCATGCTCTTGAGAATCCCTGTAATAATTACTCTAAACTCTCTAATTGATAATTGTTTGCCTTCATTTCATCTAGCTCTTCTGGAGAATTCTCTTGTTCTTTCATTTTGGGTCTGTTTCTTTGTCTTCCCATTTTGGCTGCTTCTTTGTGTTTGTTTCTATGTATTAGGTAGATCTTCAAAGACTGTGATGTAGGTCTTTGTGAGACACTGTTTGTGACTGGCCCTGATTGACCTGTTTAGAGCTCTCAGTAATCCACAGTGTGTGGCTCTCTCTGCTGAGCCTGTTTATGTGCAGAAAGAACCAAGCTGTGCACTAAGGCTGGATATTATCAGCACCAGGCCCAGGGGACAGTCAGCTAAAGTGTCATAGAGCTCCCAGAAATCCACCTTAGTTGTTAAATTCATTAGTGATATAGCCTCAAACTGTAATCAGCAGCAGCTTAAGCTTCACAGAGTGGTGCTGATAATGTCTCTGGGTGTGCTTATTGCTTCCCCTCAGGCTGATGCCACTTTGAGAGGAGTGATCTTCCTGAGAAAGATGGCTTCTGCAGTATGGGGAATGACTAAGCACAGGGATCCTGATGGCTGTTCCTTCAGTTCTCTCCACAGAGCCACCAACTCCATACTCTCCTCAAGTGTCTCTAGTCCACTCTGCCCTCCCTCTACCAGAGCCCAGGGTAAGTGGCTACAAAGGAAATTTTGTGTGTCAGCACTTCAAAAGGCTCTCTGTGTCACCAGCCATTTCTTCCTGGCAGACAGAAACATTTGTGTTTTTCACAGCTGGATGTTATCTGGGTTCCTTTCTATCTCTGGTGATGCAGACTTGGGAGACAACCTTGGGGTTTAGACCCCACACTTCTCAGGAGGAAGCCCCTGGCCACTGAAATATCCTTCCAGAACTTCAGCTGCCCCCTGCGGGAGCCCAGCCAGCACTCTCACACCTCCTCTGCACTCTCTACAAGTCTCATTGTGGTGAAATGGTTTCTTCTGTCTGACCTTGGTTATAAGGCTTCTCTCTGGGACTTTGAAGATGGTGACAAGGTAGGTGGGAGCTGAACTTACTTTCTTTTGCACCCAATTGGGACACCTAACTGATCTTCTGAAGAGCAGAGTGAAGAGCCAACAGAGTCCCAGCTTATATGATGTTTGGAAGACAAAGATTGTAGAGGATGTTTAAAAACATATGGTAAGGAGATTTTTTAGGCTGAAGGGAAGGTCTCCAGGCCCTGTGCCAGGGACTGTGACTGCCTCAGGAGCTTTAGGGGAGAGCCAGGTCAGTGTGTAACTTTGCAGCTCCCTCCCCTCCCAGATCAGGGAAGCCAATCCCACACCAGGAGAGACTTGTATGCTTGAAGTCTCTGGAGGGATAAAGACACAGTGGGAGACAGACAGCAGGTGGCGTTCCCTGGCTGGGATTATGGTCACCAGCTTGGACAGTATCAGAGAAACTGGGGAGCTGGGTGACACCTGGAGATGGGAGAAGAGCTTGGCCACGACTGACTGTGATCCAGATAGTCTCAGGACTGCTCAGAGAACTGGGCTTTGTGAAAAACTGGGTACTTGTTAGGAAAGGTCTCCCACAACGAAGGGGAATTTGCTAAAAAAAAAAAATCTTATAGCAGCCACTGTGCAAGGACCTCTCATGTGCAGCAGCCAGGCCAGTGAAGAGGGAGGAAGAGAGGCATGATTTGCTCTAAATTAGGGAGCTTCATGGACTGATCAAAGTGGGGCAGCAGGGGCTCAGAGAGGCAGTAGTCCCCAGAGACACTTAATTTAATAGGGGAACTAAACTGCCCTGAAGGGAGTTTGTGCATGTGTAGCACCCAGGCCAGCAAAGAGAGAGCAGGGGTGCGAGTTGCTTCCACTCAGTACACCTCACAGACTAATCAAAGGGTGGCACAACAAGGTGGGTTAAAGGTGCTGGCCTGGAGCATAGGGACAGTGGGGGCCAACAGTGCACTGAGGGCTTGGGCTGGAGGCTGGACACCTGTGAATATTGTAGCACAGACTGAGCCCCCATCCTTGGAAAACCACAGGAAAGGAAAAATTGGAGCCCCATCCCCCTCTACCTGCACCATCCAGGAAGACCAGCAGAACACATTTGGTGAGTTTAAAGTCAGCAGGAGGCTATTTTTTCCAAGTGTGAAACATTAAGACCTACAGCTGTGAAGGACCAAAGACAGATCTAGAGAGAGATCAGAAGGTTAACTCCAACAACTGAGACAAAATTAACTATGCTATCCTACAGAAATTGCATTCTATTTTCTATTTTATTGTTATTTTTGTTATTATTATAATTTAAAAAAATCTCTTCTTTCCATTTAGTTTTCTTTGCTTTGTTCATTTTATTTCATTGTTTGACTGGTTTTCTTGGTTCTCCCTTTCATATTACATTTTAATTTTTCTTCTTTCACTTCACTCTATTCCAATAACATACTACACTTGGTATTTTACTTTATATTCTCTTTATCCAGATCATATATTTCTTGTCATATTATTGTCATTGCAAATCCCACACAGCACACTTCCCTGGTCTTAGTGAATTTTACTATCTTCCTAAGCTTTATTTCTGTTGTGGTTAACTTTATTATCTCTCACACTATGCCAAGTTTCTATGCCTAACTCTCATTATATCTCATCATCTAATCTCACATAAGCAGTCTGCTTTCTGGAGTCAGCTCACATTCTTTTTCCCCTCTAATAAGAGTCTTATTTCTTTTTCAATTTTTATAAGAAGTGACTAGTTAAGTGAAGTATCACAGTTTTGCTGTACTTCTCCAAAGGATCTCCTATTTGTCCTCTACTTGTTGGTACTTTGAATCCCATTGAATACTCTCCCACTGTCTTAATCCATTTTGCCTTTTCATTGAACCTGATTACTCACAAGACAAGATGAGAATTGTGAGTACCAGTAAGCCCACTAGAGGACAGAACCCACAAACAAAGGAGTCACCAACAGGTAAAACTCAAGTATAATAAGAGAACCCACACAAACAGAAGGGCAACCCTAGAACATCCACACAAGGAGATCAAAGAGACCACACCACTGAGTCCCACAGAACTCATACCATAGAAGTTCACTCTACAAAGACAACTAGCAAAGCAGAGCATCAGGAATCACAGAAACAAACAAAAATGGTCACCTATTCTGGCCAACATGGAGGCGCAGGTAGATACACTGTACCTCCTCGCACACCCAAAAGAAGAAGAACAACAAATTTAAAAACAAAAAACAACTAGAACTGTCAGAAAAATCAAACTATGGAAGTCCAGCAATTGAGGAGTTAAAGAAGAAATATTCATCCAGACTGGTAGGAGGGGCAGAGATGGGCAGCCTGTGCATGGAGGACTCACAGCAAGGCAGTGGAAGTAGAACCGGGCAGACAAGGTGGCAGCTGGTGGACCATTGGTCCCACATTCACTTGAGGATAAACTGGGAGAAACAACTACAGAGTGAGACCAAAAAACCCAGGGTTCTAGCATGGGGAAATAAAGCCTCAAAACCTCTGACATAAAAACTTGTGGAGGTTGTGGATGCAGGAAAAACTCCCAGCTGCACAGAAGAGTTAGTTGGGGAGACCCACAGTGTCCTGGAATTTAGACAAGCCCACCGAGCAAGGAATCAGCACTAGAAGGGCCCAATTTGCTCATAGATAATGGAGAAAATGACTAAAAGGCAGCTGAGAGTTGAGCTAGCAGCATTGTTCCTGAGCTGACCCAGCAGCATTGTTCCCTCTCTGACCCCTCTCCCACAGCAACACAGCACATCCATGGTGGGTTGCCCTGCCCTGGTGAATACCTAAAGCTCCACTCCTTACTACATAACAGCTGCGCTAAGGCAAAGCAATATGGCCCAAATGGAAGAACAGATCAAAGCTCCACAAAAATACAACTAAGCAATGAAGAGATAGCCAACCTATCAGATACAAAATGCAGGTAATCAGGATGCTCACAGAAATGGTTGAGTATGGGTGCAAAATAGAGGAAAAAGTGAAGGCTATGAAAAGTGAAATAAAGGAAAATATACAGAGAACCAACAGTGAAGGGAAGGAAACCAGGACTCAAATCAATGGCCTGGACCAGAAGAAAGAAATAAATACTCAACCAGAACAGAATGAAGACACAATTATTTAAAAAAAAAAAAAAAGAGGAGAGGCTTAGGAACCTCCAGGACAACTTTGAATGTTCCAGTATCCAAATCATAGGGGTGCGAGAAGGACAAGAGGAAGAGCAAGAAATTGAAAACTTATTTGAAAAAATAATGAAGGAGAAATTACCTAATATGACAACAGAAATAGACTTCTAGAAACTCCAGGAATCACAGAAAGTCGCAAAGAAGTTGGATTCAAGGAAGCACATGCCAAGGCACTTCATATTTACATTACCCAAAATTAAAGATAAGGAGAGAATCCTAAAAGCAGCAAGAGAAAAGGAGATGGGTACCTACAAAGCAGTTCCCATAAAACTATCAGGTGATTTCTCAAAAGAAATCTTACAGGCAAGAAGGGGTTGGAAAGGAGTATTCCAAGTCATGAAAGCCAAGGACCTACATTCAAGATTATTCTATCCAGCAAAGCTATCAATTGGAATGGAAGGGCAGATAAAGTGCTTTCCAGAGAAGGTCAAGTTAAAGGAGTTCATCATCACCAAGCCCTTATTTTATGAAATTCTAAAGGAACTTAGAAAAGTAAGAAGATCAAAAACTATGAACAGTAAAATGACAACAAACTCACTACTATCAACAACTGAGACTAAAACCCCCCCAAAACTAAAACTAAGCACACAACTAGTATTAGAAGAAAATCACAGGAATGGAGATCATGTGGAGGGTAATCAGCAGGGAAGGGGATGGGGGGAGAATGGGGAAAAAGGTACAGGGAATAAGTATCACAATTGGTAAATACAAAATAAGCAGGAGGAGGTTAAGAATAGTATAGGAAATGTAGAAGCCAAGGAACTTACATGTACAACTCATGGACATGAATTAAGTTGGGGGGGGCAGGATGCAGGTGGGAGGGGGGTGCAGGGCAGAGGAGAATAAAGGGAGGAAAAATAGGACAACTATAATAGCATAATCAATAAAATATATTTTTAAAATAAATAAAAATAAATTAATTAAAAAAAAACAGTCACCCAAAATGGGGAGACAAAGAAAGAACCTGTGATTGAAAGGAATGGCAGATTCCAAACTAAAAGAGCTAAATGAAACATAGGTAAGCAAACTACCAGACACATAATTACAAGAATGGCCATAAGGATGCTCAAGGAACTCACAGACAACTACAAGATTCTGTGTGAGAACTACAACAATATGAAAAATGAAATAGAAACTATAAACAAGAACCAGGTAGAAATGAAGAATATGATTTCTGGAAAAAAAAAACACACACAATAGAAGCAATTACAAGCAGGCTGGATGAAGTACAGGACTGAATTAGTGAGCTGGAAGACAAAGTAGGAAGAAATACCCAGTAGAGCAACTGCAAGAAAAAAAGACTAAAAATAGCTTAAGAGAACTGCAAGACAACATGAAACGCAACATTTGAATCATAGGAATACCAGAAGGAGAAAAAAGGAGCAATGGATAGAAACCCTGTTGGAAAAAATAATGACAGAAAACTTTCCAAATCTGAAAAGAAGAAAAACCTACAATTTCAGGAAGCACAGAAGGTCCCAATCAAGATGAACCTAAAGAAGCCTACTTTAAGACACAAAGAGAGAATCTTAAGGGCAGCAAGGGAGAAATAAGAAGTAACATACAAGGGAGCTCCAATAAGGCTAGTAGCTAATGTCTCAACAGAAATATTAAAGCCAGAAGGGAATGGCAATAAATATTCCAAGTAATGAAAAGAAAGGCCTGCAACCAACAGTCCTCTGGGTGAAATGAAAAAATTTCCAGAAAAATATACTCTTTCAAAACTGAATCAATAAGAAACAGAAAGCCTGAACAGACTGATAACAGCTGGTGAAATCGAAGTAGTAAACAACTCCTGGCACAGAAAAGCCCTGAACCAGATAGATTCACAGGAGAATTTACAAAATATTTAAGGAAGAGCTAACCCATATCCCTCTCAGAATATTACAAAAAAGTCCAAGAAGAGGGAAGACTCCCAAACTCTCTTTATGAAAGCCAGTATCATCCTAATCCCAAAACCAGATAAAGACACAACAGAGAAAGAAAACTACAGGCCAATATTGCTGATGAACATAGACACTAAAATCCTCAACAAAATATTGGAAAAACAAAATACAGCAATACATTAAAAACATCACACACCATGATCAAGTGGGATTCACTTGGGGATATAAGAATGGTACAATATTTGCAAATCAATAAATGTAATAAATAACATAAACAAAATGGAAGAAAAATCACATGATCATATCAATAGATGCAGAAAAACCATTTGATAAGGTTCAGCACCCATTTATGATAAAAACACTCAGCAAAGTGGGAGTAGAGGGAGGATAACTCAACACATTAAAGGTCATATATGAGAAACCTATAGTCAACATCATACTCAATGTGCAAAAATTAAAAGCTTTCCCACTAAGATCAGGAACAAGACAAGGATGTCCGCTTTCACCACTTCTATTCAATATAGTATTGGAAGTTTTAGTCACAGCGATCAGACAAGAAAAGGAAATAAAAGGCATCCAAATCGGAAAGGAAGAAGTAAAACTGTCACTATTTAAAGATGATATAGTAGGGTACATAGAAAACCCTATATTCTCCACAAAAAACTCCTCTACCAAATAAGTGAATTTCATAAAACTGTGGGATATAAAGTCAATATTCAGAAATCAAAGATATTTTTATACACCAACAATGAAATATCAGAACCAGAAACCAGGGAAAAATTCCATTTGCTATAAGGATGAGGAAAATAAAGTACCTAGGAATAAACCTTACCAAAGAGGTAAAAGACCTGTACTCAGAAAACTACAGAACACTGAAGAAAGAAATTAAGGAAGATACAAATAAATGGCAGCATATACTACATTCATGGATTGCAAGAATTAACATCATCAAAATGTCCATACTACCCAAAGCAATTTATAGATTCAATGCAATCCCTATTAAAGTACCAATGGCATATTTCACAGACATAGAACAAATACCTCAAAAATTTATATGGAACCATAAACTTCCCCAAATAGCTGCAGCAGTTTTGAGAAAGAAGAACAAAGTAGGAGGTATCACAATGCCTGATATCAAACTGTATTACAAGGCCACTGTAATCAAAACAGCCTGGTACTGGTATAAGAACAGACACATTGACTAATGGAACAGAATAGATAGCCCAGAAATAAACCTATATCACTATGGTCAATTAATATTCAACAAAGGGGGCAGAGCATAAAATGGAGTAAAAATAGCCTCTTCAACAAATGGTGTTGGGTATGATCTGGACAGCTACATGCAAACAAAAAAATGAAACTTGACCACCAACTTACACCATACATAAAAAAAAATCAAGGTGGATAAAAGACTTCAATATAAGTTGCAACACCATAAAAGTCATAGAGAACATAGGCAGGAAAATCTCAGATATCCACACAGCAATATTTTCACCAATATATCACCTACAGCAGGGGTGTCAAACTCATTTTCACCGGGGCCACTTTGGCCTCAACTATATATAGCCTTGTGGTTGACTTCAAAGGGCTGAAATAATTTTAGGACTATATAAACGTAACTACTCATTAACTGTTAAGGAGTTAAAATTACATTTGGCCCTCTGAAGGTAATGGCAAGTTTGATGTGGCCCCCAGTGAAAATGAGTTTGACACCTCTGCCCTAGAGCAAGGGACATAAAAGAAAAAATACACAAATGGGACCTCATCAAAATAAATACCTTTTTCACCGCTAAAGAAAACTTCAGTAAAATGAGAAAGGAACCAACCATATGGGAAAATAGAGTTGCAAATATGGTTGCAAACCCTTGCACAAGGGTTTGATCTCCAAAATATATAAAGAACTCACTTTTCCATTCCAGGACTACAAATTCAATTTAAAAATGGCCAAAGAACCTGAACAGACACTTCTCCACGGAGGACATGCAGAGGCCTCAAAGACATAGAAAAGGATTCTCAGCATCACTAGCCATCAGAGAAATGCAAATTAAAACCACAATGAGATACCACTTCACACTGGTCAGAATGGCCATCATTAACAAATCAACAAACAACAAGTGCTGGTGAGGTTGTAGAGAAAAGGAAACCCTAGTGCACTGTTGGCGGAATGCAGTCTGATGCAGCCACTGTGGAAAACACTATGGAATTATCTCAGAAAACTAAGAATGGAACTGCTTTTTGACCTGGTGAATCCACTGCTGGGATTATACCCTAAGAATCCTGAAACACCAATTCAAAAGAACCTATGCACCCCAATGTTCACAGTAGCACAATTTACAATAGCCAAGTACTAGAAGCAGCCTAACTGATCATCGGTAAATGACTGTATTAAAAAAAAAACATGGTACATTTACACAATGGAATACATGAAATACTACACAACAGAAAGAAGGAAGGAGCTCCTGCCCTTCACAGTAGCATGGATGGAACTGGAGAGCATTATGCTAAGTGAAATAAGCCACATGGTGAAAGACAAACACCATATGATCTCAGTTATAAGTGACAATCAACAAAATAAACAAGAGTGCAAAATATAAACAGAGACATTGAAATAAAAAACAAACTGACAGTAACCAGAGGGGAGCAGGGGAGGGATAATGGGGGGAAATAGGGGAAGGGTCATCAAGGAACATGTATAAAGGCAAATAGACAAAGCCAAAAGGGGTATGTTCAAGCGTGGGAGGTGGGGATGGGTGGGGCATAGTGGGGGTAAATGGAGACAATGGTACTTAAATAACAATAAATGAGATATTTTTAATAAAACGGCATTGACTGTTGTGGCTCAGTGGATTGGGCACTGGCCTGCGAACCAAAAGGTCACCAGTTCGATTCCCAATCTGGGCACATGCCTAAGTTGCAGGTCAGGTCCCCAGTGGGAATTGTGGTGGAGTCAGCCACACATTGATGTTTCTCTCTTTCTCCCTCCCTTTCCCTGTGTTTTAAAATAAATAAATAAAAAGTTTTTTAAAATAGTATAATCATTAAAAAAGAGCTTCTCTCCAGTTAGTGCTCAGCTGGTCATTCAGGATGATTTCTCTACAGTTTAGTTGTAATTCCAGATTGGTCCTGGGAGGAGGTTAGTGTAGCTTCCACTTACTCCTCCCTCATATTGGATCCCTCAGTAATCTTCATTTTAAAGATTTTATTTACTTATTTTTGAGAGAGGGGAAGGGAGGGAGAAAGAGAGGGGGAGAAACATCCATGCAAGAGAGGAACATCAATCAGTCCCCTCTCATATGCCCCAACTGGGCACTGAACCCACAATCCAGGCTTGTGCCCTGACTGGGAATCAAATGGCTGATTTTTCCCTTTGTGGGATGATGCCCAGCCTACTAAGCCACAATAATCATGGCATGATAATCTTCATTTTAGTGTGCATCGGAGCAAAAGAAGTCACCCAGCCAAAAAGAACCCAACCTCTTTGTCAATCTATCTCTTCTCTCACATACACTTCTGAACTGAACATATATATACTTGCTGTCATAAGTTTCCCATCAATTAAAATCAACACACATAAATATTCTAAGCTATACTTATCTAAGGAACAATATAAAATATCTTATTGACTGAAAGTATTAATCCTATTTATCATTTTGATTTTTTAATCCTCACCAGAGGACTTTTTTCCCATTGTTTTTAGAGAGAGAAGGAAAGAGAGAAACATCAATATGAGAGAGAAAAATCAATTGGTTGCCACCCCAACCAGGGATCAAACCCACAACCTAGGTATGTGCCCTGACCGATTGAACCTGCAACCCTTTGGTTATGGGATGATGCTCTAACCAATTGAGCCACACCAGCCAGAGCTATCCTTTTGCTTTTGAACTTTTGTTCATCATCTCACTATCATTGGTAACACTCAACAGAGGTTGAGAATGTGATTCTGCTATTGATTTCATAATCTATCAGAGATACCCACATAGCCTTCTCACAGGATACTTAAATACTGAGTACAATTAAACCTTCTGCAAATGTATAATAGATGTTATCCCTAAAAGCTGTTTCTAAATCAAAACTTCTAAGTATACTGAACTATTTTGTAGAAAGCTATAGGAAACCGGGCTGTAAAATTCAAGAATATTTTTGTAAAACAGTCACTGTCAGTTGATTTGGTAAATTCAAATGTTTGTATAACCACTCTTTAAATAAGACATGTAATATTTTTATTCTACAATGCTTAAAAATTGTTGCCTAGTATTCTGTCACTTATAACATCTATTAGCATTCACCTACAGAGATAAGTAAAACAATTAAAGTGTACATATATCATAGAATCTCAGATTAGAAGAGACTTGGGAGATGATAGATTCCAACTTCCACTCAAGGCAGGAACATTGCCTTTGAGAGCCCAGCTCAATTCAATGTGTCTATAAGTGAACTTGTTATTCTTTCCTCCCTGAGGGGGGGAAAAAAAAACACCTGCTCCTCTTTCAGTTTTCCTTATCTGGTGAATACCACCATCCAAGACTAGAAAAGACCAGTTTTCTCATTTGCATGTTTATCATCTCAACCACTGGTGGCTTCCAGAACATTCTGCATTATTTGATTTACATAAGTGTCTTCAGCTAACTCTCCCTGCTCTTTGAGGGCATCAACTATTTCATATTTTTATTCAAAGCATGGTGGTTTGCACACACTAGGTATTCAATAATTGTTCAAAAAAAGATCTCTTAAAGTAAAAGTCAGAAAAAGACCTAGCATTTATAGAGCACTTCCTGTATGCTAAGTCCTCTGTCAAACACTTTACACACATTATTTCATTAAATTCTATGAAGAAGCTTGTGAGAAAGATACTACTACAACACTCATGTTATATTTAGAAATTTGGTGCTCAGTATTGTTAAGTAAATCAATCAAGAACATACATACTCAGAGCACTGTGTCACAATGCCTGTACTCTTTTCCCTACACCTCTATTTCAATCAGTTCACCTCCTTCACTGAAGTTTATCTTAACTATTTACAAGAGGGTTTTTTAACAGCATATTTCCACTTCTAGTTTTTGTCTCTGTCCCTCTGAGTTTCTCTGAATCTGCCTCATATTCTGAGTCCCTTCCAGAATTATATCCCTCTTTTCTGGGCCTATCTCTACCTCTTACTGCATTTCTATTACTGTCACTTCCAGAACTGTATGTCTTTATCCCTCAATGTCTGTGTTGAAAGCTACCCGAGAGGATCAAATATGGCCTCCCACCAAAATGACAATTGGTCAGGAGCACTGCTAAAATACACATCTATGTGTTGGAAGCTATATAAAACTATTAGAGTACCTAATTGTCTTCTAAGTATTCTAAGTCTTAAGATGGTATTGTATAAATTCTTCTGTACTATGGGAAAGCTCTTTAAATTTTCCTAGAATCATAAAAATTTTTCCCAGTGTAACACTTGAACATCACTATAAAATTAAGCTTGGGAAAGTATGATATGGGTCAAGATTGCCTTAGATAAAATCAAAATAGGGTATTTAATTAGGGGTTTCTGAGTCTTCTAGAACTGTTTGGATAATGTGTGTATATCATATGTGCATTTTCATGGGGAGGGTTGTTGATAGCATTAAAAATGTTCTCAAAAGAATCCTTCACATACAAAAAGGTCAAACATAAGTGCTCTAAAATAACCTACCATAACTGATTTCAGCTCTATAACAAATAATGCATAGATAGTGATTACAGTCTGTTGCTTATAAGTAACTTTTCTATATGATTCTGTTTTATCATCATGTGAGGGGGAACCCCCCAAAATTGAAATTTATTTATAAAAGATTGTGTATTTATTCTTACATGTTTAAACTTTAGTCACCTATAAATTACTCTCATTTGATGCAATACACCTATCAAGACTTTTTCACTGCTCAAAATAGTTCTGAACTAATTGATTTTGATGGCTTTTAGTGTTTTTGCCATTTTCTGTTTCACCTTTTCCACATCAACAAACTGTTTCCCTTTGAGGACTTTTTTTTATCCAGGAAAACAAAAGTCACTTGGGACAAGATCAGGTGAACAGGGAGGGGGTGTATGGGGGTCACGCCATTTTTGGTCAACACTCATCATGGTATGGGCAGGTGTACTCATAAATCACCCATCATTAAATGGACAAACACATGGAAAGAGTCTTCAAAAAATTCACTGAAGGTGAACACAGCCTCACACAACAATGCCAGCTGGTACACTGATACGGATGGGTTCCTAAAATACCTACCTAATGGGGAAAGCATATACTACAAGGGACCCACACTCCAGAAGATAATTCATGTTTTGGGGGTACCCACTTGTAAAGTAATTGCTTTAGCTAATTTGGGGGAACTGAATATTTTTAAAATTTCTTCAAACATCTGTTCAACTCATCTCTTACTTATAAGGCCACCTTATAAATTTATTGTTCTAATGACTCCTAATATTTTAATATCCTTTCAACTATTCCCCATTTTTCCTACTTCCCTGATTATCTAAGCATCTTTCCCCTTAAAAATTATTGGGCACTTATTATATGCCAAATACTAAATAATTGCCTTTATATACATTTATATGCATTATCTCATTTAATTTTCATAACAACACTCTAAAATGTAGTTACATATTTATTTAAGAAGGTAACTTGTCCAGGGTCACATTTGTTTGCAAGAAGCAAAGCTAAGATTGAAACCCGAATACAACTGAGAGGTGAAATAAACTTATATACTCATATGTGTATGGTCAATTGACTTTTGTCAAGGGTTCCAAGACCATTCAATGGTGGAAAAATAATCTTTTCAAAAATGGACAGGGACAACTGGATATCCAAAGCAAATGGATAAATTTAGAGCCCTACCTCACACCATACATAACAGTTAACTCAAAGTGGATCAATGATCTAAATATAAGTGCAGAAACTATAAACCTCTTGGAAGGAAACACAGGTGTAAATCTTTGAGACCTTAGGTTAGGCAACAGTTTCTTAGATGACACCAAGTGTACAAATAACTAAAGGAAAAATACATAAATCAGACTTAATCAAAATTGAAAATTTCTATCTACAAATTATACCATCAAGAAAGTGAAAACACAACTCAAAGAATGAAAAAATATTTGCAGATCATATCTGTGATACAGTCTAGTATCCAGAAATATACATAATTGTTACAACTTAACAATAAAAATAAAAAAAACCTAAAATATGGGCAAGGATTTGAATAGATATTTCTCAAAAGAAGATATGTAAGTCATCAATAAGTATATGAAAAGATACTCAACATGATTAGTCATTAGGAAAACACAAATCAAAACCACATTGAGATAGCACTTCAAACCCACTAGATTAGCTATAATTTTTAAAATATAGCAAATGTCAACCAGGATATGGAGATATTGTAACCCTTATATGTTGCTGGTGGGAATGTAGAATGATGCAGCTGCTTTGGAAAATATTGTGGCAGTTCCTCAATAGGCTAAAGGTAATCAAATGATTGAGAAAAAGTGAAGACATACTCACTCAAAAACTTGTACACTTCAACATTACTTTCCTTTCTTCTAGACACCTCTTAAGCTTTTCTTTCTTTTTTTCCCCTCTTATTACCATCCCACCTATATTAATCTTAGCTTATTTGTTGTTGCTAGTGCAGTGGTGGATCTTTTTCTCCAACTTGGTTCCTACATTTTATTACATATCTACTTTTTTTATTCTTCCTTCTCTCTCTCACTTAATTTTTTGAATTTGTGTTTAAACCTAATACTATAAGACTCCCTTCTCTTACTCCATTCTGCCTTCTTCATTTCCTTTTTTATTTACAATGTAAATTTTACTTTCTCTCTTTGAATTGTTCCAATTCCCTAGCCTTATTAGTGCTCTTCCTCCCTCTACCTTCTCAAAATCATTTTTCTATCAGTTAGTCATCTCATATCCACTTCTCATTTCTTATAGTAGTGTTAATATCTTTACACCCTTATTAATACTGATTCATTTGCTGTTGATAGTGGGATTGTGGGTGGGAGTTACTTTTGTGGGTGTGGATTTGTTTCCTGGGCTTTAGTGGTTTTCTTCTGGCAATACCAGCACAACAGCATACAAGAAGTGGTGGGTATGGTGACACTCAGTCAGCCGGCTGGAGGGAGGGACACACCAAAAAAAAATGACCCAACAACAATCAAAACCAAATTACATCCATAGAGCCAGCATAAATGGCATAAAGGGCATCCCAAGAGCATCAAGTTCAGGTGATAAAGGAGACTGAACCACTGAATCCCACAGGTCTCCTGCTATAGATGTTCACACCACAGAGACATGGAGTGAAAACAGATCAAATTAAGAAGCACAAACATAAGCCCTGGCTGGCATAGCTCAGTGGATTGAGCGTGGGCTGCGAATCAAAGCATCGCAGGTTCGATTCCCAGTCAGGGCATATGCCTGGGTTGCAGGCCACGGCCCCCAGCAACCGCACATTGATGTTCCTCTCTCTCTCTCCTTCCCTCCCTTCCCTCTCTAAAAATAAATAAATAAAAATAAAATCTTTAAAAAAAAGAAGAAGCACAAACATGAAGAGCCTCCCCTAAAATGGGGAGACAAAGAAACAACAACCCCCAATTAAAATGAATGGAGGAATCCCCAGAAAGAGAGCTAAATGAAATAAAGGCAAGTAATCTATCAGACTTTGAGTTCCAAGCAATAGTTATAAGGAAGGTCAATGAACTCAGTGAGAATTACAAAGAACCACAGCAAAGCTACAAGGAACTAACTATGAACCACGTCAGCATGAAAAAGTACATAGAAACTATCAATAAGAGACAGGAGGAAATGAAGAAAAGAAAACAATTTCTGAATTTAAGACACTAGAAGGAATTAAAAGAAGGATGGATAAATCAGAGGATCAAATCAGTAAGCTGGAGGACAATGTAGAAAAAAAAAATTCCCAGAAAGAGCAAGAAAAGGAAACAATTCTCAAAATGAATGTGGAACAGATACGGGAGCTATAGGACAACATGAAACATAATAATATCCATATAATAGGGATAACAGAAGGAGGAGAAGGGGAGCAAGGAATAGAAAACCTGTTTGAAAAAGAAACAAGAGAAAATGTCTCTAACTTGATGAGAGAAAAAAAATCAAGCATGTTCAGGAAGCACAGAGGGTCCCAATCAAGAGGGACCCAAAGAGGCCTACTCCAAGACACATCATAATTAAAATGGCAAAATGCAAAGACAAAGACAGAATCTTAAAGAAAGCAAGAGAGAAACAGGAGATAGCATAACGGAGCTATGATAAGGCTAGCAGCAAATTTCTCAACAAAAACACTACAAGGCAGAAGGGAATGGCAAGAAATATTTCAAGTAGTGAAAAGCAAAAGCCTGCAACCAACACTATCCTACCAAGCAAGACTCTCATTTAAAATGGAAGGTGAAATAAGGGGTTTCAAGACAAAAGAAGGCTAAAAAAATATATCTCCATTAAACCAGCAATGGAAGACATGCTAAAAGGACTATTTGTGTGTGTGTGTGTGTGTGTGTGTGTGTGTGTGTGTGTGTGTTTTAAGTTCTTTTTTTTCTTTTGTGGGTAGTGTTAGTTTTCTGGATCTTGCCACTCTTTCCAATTTGCTTTCCCTTCTTTCATTTCTACTTGAAACTGCCTGAAGCCCAAAGTTTGTGAAATTCAGACTCTTCTTTACTGTCCCTTACTGCCTGCACTGAGATGATGGTGGCTGAGCCTAAAATTAAAAGGACTGTTTTAAGAAGATGAAGGAAAAAGAGTGAGAGAGAGAGAAACACAGGTACAAACAGGAAAAATGGTAATGTACCTATCATGAATAACCTTAAATATAAATGGACTGTATGCTCCAATCAAAATACATAGGAGAACTGAATGGACAAAAAAACATGATGTGCACATATGGTGCCTACTAGAAACACTCCTCAGCACAAAATATCTTCCCTGGCTGGTATGGTTCAGTGGATTGCGTGCCAACCTGTGAACCAAAGGGTCACTGGTTTGATTCCCAAACCACATGCCTGGGTTACAGGCCAGGTAACCAGTAGGAGGCAAACAAGAGGCAACCACATATTGATGTTACTCTCCCTCTCTCCCTACCTTCCCCTCTCTCTAAAATAAATAAATAAATAAATAAATAAATAAATAAATAAATATTTTTTTAAAGAACAGAATTAACTAGGATATTGTGGCACTGAATGATGTAGTACGTCAAATGGACATAATATATATACCCAGACTTTTCACCCCAAAGAAGCAAAAACAATTCTTTTCAAATGCCAGGGAACATTTGCAAACATAAATCACATGGCAGGACACACAAAAAAGCCTCAACACATTCAGGAAAATTGAAATCATGTCAAGAATTTTCTGGGATCACAATGGATTGAAACTAGAAACCAACCTACAGGAAAAAACTCAGAAAGAGTCAAATGCATAGACACTGAATAACACATTACTAAACAATGAATGGATTAACAACACAATCAACAAAGAAATCAAAGGGACAACTGTATCTGAATGACAATAAAAATAATAACAACAATATAAATAAATAAATTAGTTTTTGGAAACAAATAAAAATGAACACACAGCAGCGGAAAACCAATGGGACACCACGAAGGCAGTCCTGAGAGGAAATTTTATAGCAATACAGATCTACCTAAAAAATATAGAAACATTTCAAATAAACAACCTACCCCTACATTTACAAGAACTGGAGGAACAAAAACAAAGAAACCCCAGAGTGAGTACAAGGAAGGGTATAATCAAGATCAGGGTAGAATTAAATGACATAGGGACTAAAAGAACAATTCAAAGGATCAATAGAAACAGGAGCTGATTCTTTGAAAAGATAAACAAAATTGACAAGTCTTTAACCAGAATGATCAAGAATAAGAGAGAGAGGACCCTAATAAATAAAATCAGAAATGAAAGAGGAGAGATTACAACCAATCCCACAGAAATACAAAGGTTTTTAAGAAATTACTATGAACAAGTATATGCCAAGAAATTTGAAAACCTGGGTGAAATGGACAAATTTCTAGAAAAATATAATATTCCAAAACTGAATGAAGAAGAAACAGAAAGCCTGAGCAGACAGATAACAGCTAGTGCAATTGAAGCAGTAAACAAAATATTCCCAGCACATAAAAGCCCTGGACTGGATGGTTTCACAGAAGAATTTTACAAAACACTTACGCAAGAGCTAACTCCTATCCTTCTCAAACAATTCCAAAAAATCCAAGAAGAGGGAAGCCTCCCAATTTCTTTCTATATGCCAGCATTACCCTAAACCTGAAACCAAATAAAGACATAACAAAGAAAGAAAACTACAAGCCAACATCGCTGATGAACATACACGCTAAAATCCTCAACAAAATATTGGCAAACCACATGTAGCAATACACTAAAAAAATCATACACCATGATCCAGCGCAATTCATCCCACAGACACAAGGATGGTGCAATAATCTCAAATCAATAAATGAAATACATTACATACATAAAAGGAAAGACAAAAATCACTTAATCATGTCAATAGATGGGGAGAAAGCATTTGATAAAGTAGAGCACCCATTTATGCTAAAAAACACTCAGCAATGTGGGAGTAGAGAGAGTATACATCAATATAATAAAGGCCATATATGAGAAACCTACAGCCAACATGATACTCAATGGGCAAAAACTAAAAGCTTTCTCCCTAAGACCAGGAACAACACAAGGGTGTCCCCTGTCACCACTTCTATTCAACATAGTATTGGAAGTTCTAGCCATAGCAATCAGACAAGAAAAGAAATAAAAGGCATCCAAATTGAAAGGAGGTAGTAAAACTGTCATTGTTTGCAGATGATGTGATAGTGTACATAGAAAACCCTATAGATTCCACCAAAATCTATTCAACATAATAAGTGAATTTGGCAAAACAGCAGAACACAACTTCAGTATTAAAAAATCAAGGGTATTTTTGTACACCAACAACAAAATATCCGAAACCAAAGTTAGGAAAAATCACATTTACTATAGCAACAAGAAAAATAAAATACCTAGGAATAAATCTAACCAAGGACATAGAAGACTTGTACTCATAAAACTACAGAACACTGAAGAAAGAAAGAAGGAAGCCACAAATAAATGGAAGCATATATTGTGTTCATAAATTGGTATAACTAACATCATTAAAATATTCACACAACCCAAAGCAATTTATAGATTCAGTGCAATCCTTATTAAAATACCAATGACATATTTCACAGATATAGAACAAATATTTCAAAAGATTATATGAGACTATAAAAGATTGCAATTAGCCTCAACAATTTTGAGAAAGAAGAACAGAGTAGGAAGGGTCACAATACCTGGCATCAAGCTAGATTACAAGGCCACTGTAATCGAAACAGTCAAGTATTAGTATAAGAACAGACACAGAGATCAATGGGACAGAATAGAGAGCCCAGAAATAAACCCTATGTCTCTGGGTCACTTAATATTCAACAAAGTGGAAAGGAGCATAAATTGGAGTGAATATAGCCCCTTCAATAAATGATGTTGGGAGATCTGGAAAGGTACATGCAAAAAAAATGAAACTCAACCACCAACATATTCCATATACAAAAATAAATTCAAGATGGATAAAAGACTTAAATATAAGTTGTGATCCAATAAAAGTTCTAGAGGATAACATATGCAGGAAAATTTCAGATGTCCCATGCAGCAATATTTTCACCAATATGTCCCCTAGGGCAAGGGATATAAAAAAAAAGAATAAACAAATGGGACTACATCTAATAAAAAAACCTTCTGCATGGTTAATGAATACATCTAATTAAAAAACCTTCTGCATGGTTAATGAAAACATCAGCAAAAGGAAAAGGGAACCAACCATATGAGAAAACATATTTGCCAATGTGGAAAAATATCTCCAAAATATCTAAAGAACTCCCACAACTGCACTTCAGGAAGATAAATAATCCAAAGAAGAAATGGGGAAAGAATCTAAACAGACCCTTCTTCAAGGAGGACATGCAGAGGGCCCAGAACCATAGGAAGGGTTGCTCAACATTACTAGCCATTGGATATATGCAAATTAAAACCACAGTGAGATATCACTTCACACTGGTCAGAATGGCCATCATTAACAAATCAACAAACAACAAGTGCTGGTGAGGTTGTGGAGTAAAGGGAACCCTAGGACACTGCTGGTAGGAATGCAGACTATTGCAGCAACTGTGGCAAACAGTATGGAATTTCCTCAAAAAACTAAAAATGAAATCGCCTTTTTACCTGGCAATTCCACTGCTGGGATTGTACCCTAAGAATCCTGAAACACCAATTTTAAAAAACCTATGCACCCCAATGTTCATAGAAGTATATTTACAATAGCCAAGTGCTGGAAACAGCCTAAGTACCCATCAGTAAATGTGTCAATTAAAAAACTTGGTACGCTTTCACAATGGAATAATATGCACCAGAAAGAAAGGAGGAATTCCTACCCTTCACAACAGCATGGATGGAACTGGAGAGCATTATGCTAGGTGAAATAGCTAGGTGGTGAAAGACAAACACCATATCATCTCAATTATAAGTGGAACTTAATCAACAAATAAGCAAGCAATCAAAATAGAGCCAGAGACATGGAAATAAAGAACAAGTTTACAGTGACCACAGAGGAGATGGGTGGAGGATAATGGGGGAAAGAAGGGGAAGGGTCAAGTCAAAGAACATACATAAAGGACTCACGGACTAGGACAATGTTGTGGGAGGACTGAATGTGGCAGAGGGAGTGTGGGCAGGGCGGGGGAAAGCAATGAGTAAACATGAGGACAACTGTAATTTAACGACAATAATTTTTTTTAATGTGTATGCAATGTTCATAGCAGCATTATTCATAATAGCCAAATGATGGAAACAACGCAAATGTCCATCAACTGATGAATATAAACAAATGTGGTATATCCATATAATGAAATATTATTCACAAAGTTCCTTTCACTTAGAATAATGCTCTCAAATTTCATCTCAAAGGCAAATTAATGATCCCTGACCAGTGTGGCTCAGTTGGTTGAGCGTCGTTCTGCAAAGCAAAATGTCGCCAGTTTGAGTTTCAGTCAAGACACATGCCTGGGTTATGGGTTTGGTCCCCAGATGAGGCTGTTAGAAGAGGCAACTGATCAATGTGTTCTCTCTGGCATTGATGTTTCTCTCTCTCTCTCCCTCCCTTTCTCTCCTCAAATAAATAAATAAATAAATAAATAAATAAATAAATAAATAAATAAAGTACTAATACATTCTATAACATTATTTTAGTAAAAGGATCCAGTCGCAAAGGCTTCAAATTGTATGATTCCATTTATATGATATCCATAACAGGAAAACTCGTAAGAACAGCAAGTAGATTAAGTGGTTGCCAAGGGCTAAGGGATTAAGGGGATAAAGAGTTATTGCTAATTGCTATAGGGTTTCTTTGGGGAAGATGAAAATGTTCAGAATTTAGATAGTTGTGATGCTTGTATAACCTTCTGAATATACTAACAAGTGAATTATATACTATAAAATGGTGAATATTATGATAGTGAATTATATCTCAATTTTAAAAAGTTTCAAACCCAGGTCTGACCCCAGAATGTAAATTGTTAACTACTATACTATACTGCCAACTGTGTAATTATGTAGCATTTCTAAACTCTACTGGATTGCTTACTTCTTTCAATCGTCTTTCTAGCTATGTGATCCCCTGTCTAGGGTTGCAATATTCTGGAATATCTTTAATGACCAATGGGTGTGAGAAAATTCTCAGCTACTAATTTTATTCATTTAAAAATATAAAACTCCTAAAATATTTGATGCCTATATCACAAAATACTTTTAGGGAGTACAGGGGCGGGGATGGTATAACAAAAATAAAACAATGGCAGAGTGTTGCAATTTCCAAGTTTGTGAATCACTAATCTATGCAGAATTAGAGTGTTTTCTAAGAATAAACGCAGGATATGAACCTGATAGGGTGCAACCCAATGACAGGTAATCATAAAGCATTTTCCAGAAAACACAATGGTTTGTCATAAAAATGCACTGATGAAATTGGCTGGGAGAGCAGTCCAATTGCCAGGTAAAGAAACAATTGTCCACATCCACATACACTGATTTGTTTCCTTCCATATCATTAAGTTACTTCCATGTTGTGAAATAAGTATGTCTATGTATTTGCCCTTGCTCTATTATAAAATTGTTTATCCATGGCTGATCTTCCCCCCTCACCTCCTTCAGGCTGAGACTCAAAAAGTTGATAAGAATAAACTAAAAGAAGGTACAATGCTGTGAGAGTAGGTAGAAATAGAAAAGAGGAATTTAAAAGTAGATGATTAATATAAAAATGATACATTCTACATTATAAAGTGAAAAGACTGATTTCAGTATCACCATTCAAGTCCACCATTCAGGTAATTCTGTTCAAAGAGAGAACTCATTATCTGCACTTGGCAGAGTTCTATTATTTTAAATGCTATTTTAACATAATTAAGTGCCCAATTATTTCAAAAGTTTATATTCTATCTAGTTTTCATCTTTTAGATCTACAGAACATGTCTCTGGGTTCTCACTACCTCCCTGAAGAGCCACATTCTCCCTTTCTTTAGAGAAAAGCCATGAGTATGAAACCAAGCCTGGACTCTGGGCTGTACAATGAAAACTGAGCTGAGTTGTAGGATTTGCTTTAAAAAGTTAATATAAAATAGAGATAAGCACTTCCAGCCAAGATGGAGGCATATGTAGATTTGCTTTACTTCCTCGCATAATCAAAAGAACAACAACAACCAATTTAAAAACCAAAAACAACCAGAACTGCCAGAAAATCAAACAGTATGGAAGACCAACAACCAAGGAGTTAAAGAAGAAAAATTCATCCAGACTGGTAGGAGGGGTCAATATAGGAAGCCAGGGTGGAGAGAATGTGCAGCAAGGTGACAAACCAGGCCCGGCAAGGCAGTGACTGGCAGACCAGGTGTTCCCACGTTCACATGCAGATAAGCCAGGAGGAACAACTGGAGAGTGAGACAAACAACGTGACCCAGGGGTCCAGCATGGGAGAGTAGAAACTCAAAAACCTCTGACTGTAAAAACCTGTGGGGGTTGCAGTGGCAGGAGAAATTCCCAGCCTCACAGGAGAGTTTGTTGGAGAGACCCACGGGGTCCTAGAATATATACAAGCCCACCGAACAGAGAATCAGCAACAGATGGGCCCAATTTGCTTGTGGGTAGTGGGAGAAGTGACTGAAAGTTGGCTGAGATCTAAGCACGCAGCATTGTTCCCTCTCAGACCCCTCCCCCACATACAGTGTCACAATGCAGCAACATGGGTTGCCCCATCTTGGTGAATACCTAAGGTTCTGCCCTTTACAACATAACAGGTGCGTCGAGACAAAAAAAAAAAATATGGCCCAAATGAAAGAACAGATCAAAACTCCAGAAAAACAACTAAGCAACATGGAAATAGCCATCCTATCAGATGCAAAGTTCAAAACACTGGTAATCAGGATGCTCACAGAAATGATTGAGTATTGTCACAAAATAGAGGAAGAAGTGAAGTCTGTGCAAAGTGAAATAAAGAAAAATATACAGGGAACCAACAGTGAAAGGAAGGAAACTGGGACTCAAATCAATGATTTGGAACAGAAGGAAGAAATAAACTTTCAACTGGAACAGAATGAAGAAACAAGAAATCCAAAAAATGAGGAGAGGCTGAGGAACCTGTGGCATAATTTTACACTTTCTACCATCCAAATCATAGGGTTGTCAGGAGAAGAGAAAAACCAAGAAATTCAAAATTTATTTGAAAAATAATGAAGGAGAACTTCCCTAATCTGGCAAAGGAAATAGACTTCCAGGAAGTCCAGGAAGCTCAGAGAGTCCCAAAGAAGTTGGACCCAAGGAGGAACACACCAGGACACACCGTAATTAAATTACCCAAGAGTAAAGATGAGAGAACCTTAAAAGCAGCAAGAATAAAAGCAAGTTACCTACAAAAGAATTCCCATAAGACTATCAGCTGATTTCTCAAAAGAAACCTTCAAGGTAAGAAATATTCAAAGTCATGGAAAGCAGGACCTACATCCAAGATTACTCTATCGAGCAAAGCTATCATTTAGAATAGAAAGGCAGATAAAGTGCTTCCCCAAAAGTTCAAGTTAAAGGACTTCATCATCACCAAGCCCTTATTATATGAAATGCTAAAGGGACTTACCTAAAAAAAAAAAGAAGATCAAAACTATGAACAGTAAAATGACAACAAACTCACAACTATCAACAACTGAACCTAAAAAACAAAAACAAAAACAAATCAATAAACTAAGCAAACAACTAGAACAGGAACAGAATCTCAGAAATGGAGATCATATGGAGGGTTATCAACAGGGAGGCAGAGCAGGGAGAGTGGGAGAAAAGGTATAGAGAAATAAGAAGCATAATTCATAGGTACAAAACAGATGGGGGTGGAGTTAAGAATAGTTTAGGAAATGGAGAAACCAAGGAAATTATATGTATGACCCATGGACATGAATTAAGGTGGGGAAATGATGGTGGGATGTGGGTGGAGGGGGATAAAGGGGAGGAAAAAAATGGGACAACTGTAATAGCGCAATCAATAAAATATACTTAAAATAAAATAAAAACTTAATATAAAATAAATATTATTTGGGATATTAGCATTAATGTCCTAAGAGCTCTTCCTTAAAATGCCAGAAACTGTCCCCTTGCCTTGAGAAATAAGCAAATAAGTCCTGACTTAATCTGATTTTTCCTTAACTGTAAAATGTCATTCAAGTTGGACTCAAATCACCCGATGATCTCTTTAAGATGCTTTCCAGGACTGACATCCTATTACTATAGAGCTCTTGCTATCTGTTATCACATAGAAAAGACATCTTGGATTATTAAAAACTGTCTCCTGAAAACATAACTCTCATTTATTAGTGTGACTACAAGGGCTACCAAGCAATGGGCTTCATTGTTAGAGGAACTGGAAAAAAAAAAGGCATTAATTTTCCTTGGCTAAGCCAAGATGGTGAAGGATAGTGCCTAGTTTTGCCCGTTGTAAGTTAAAAAAGATATAACGGGCATTCCCAAGGGAAACTAAAGGGTCAAGGGGAGTCACATAGGTGTATAAATGAGTAAGAAAATCTTTTGGAATTGAAAAAGAAGACAACAAAATTCTAGAATACTATTCATAGGAAAAGAAAAACTTGTGTCTGCCTGGTGTGCCTGGGTGGATTGGGTGCTGGCTTGCAAACCAGGGAGTCACTGCTTTGGTTATGGACCTGGTCCCCAGTGGGGGGTGCTCCAGGGGCAGCCACACATTCATGTTTCTCTCCCTCTTTTTCTCCCTCCCTTCCCCTCTAAGTATAAATAAATAAGTAAATTTTAAAAAACTTGTTGGAACTCAAAAAGGATCATTTGGGAACATAAAAGGCAACCAATGCATAGAATTCTCACCCTAAAAGGATAAAGACAGAAAACAGAAACTCCCAAATAAGAGACTAGGTGGTCAGTAAGCATAATTAATAGTAACAGTCATCTTAAGTTTGTGTACTATTTTATACTTTTCAAGTGGTTCCAAAGCCAATATCTCATTTGATCCTCATAATAAAGCTTGGTTGTAGTGCTGGCTCTAAACTTAATTAGCTGAGTGATCCTAGGTAAGACATGTAAACTATTTAGGCAACAGCCTCTTCATCTGTGAAATGAAAACTACCTGCTTCACCCATATCAGAAGCTCTTGTGAGGATCATATAGAATACAATAATTAATTTGCTTTACAAATATAGTCTCATCATACATTCACAGATGACAGATGCGAAGCAAGTTATTAAGGAAAGCAGCAAATGTTTGAAAATTTGTCCCAAACACATGGTTGATATAATAAAGGACAATCGCACTCCCCCACAGTTTTTCTGGAGGACCATGAGTGTTATCGTGGTATTTATTTTATTCATATGTCTCCCTTGTTAGACTGGAGTTCCCCAAGGGAGGTACTATCTCTCTTCTTTACTCTTAAGCTTTTATCATGCATAGGGAGAGCTCAGAACTACAGGTGGAGTACCAACTGACAGCATCAGAGTCACTTCCTGTCTAATAGGTTATTAAAACCCACTTAATATTTTATAGTATGTAGATTTAATGATATTTTCTTTACAATAATTAGCTCCTAAATACAACCATTGGGTATTTTGTACAATATAGTCATCATAAACATTAAAATGAATATCACAATAGCAGAACTAAAAGTCCTAAATATGCTATAATTGCAAAAAACACAATCTAAGTAACTAAGAAATGGATTTGCCAGGGTAACACATGATAATCGCAAGGAATTCTAAATACAATTCATAACACCTTTATCTTAATGCAGATTGCACTGGCAATTGCAAGGTTAGGGAGCAAATGGAGAACAAACTTAATTTACTTACTGCTACCAGTACAGCTTTTTATCCATTCTAGGACTGTTTTTTCCAATCTTTGTTACCCAAGGAAATATTTGTAAATGTCTAAATATTCAGTGGCACACCTGAATGGGCAGGCACCTCTACTTCCACAAAATAAAATTGTCAATATATGTATATGTAGGGCATGCTGTTGAATGTTAGACTAAAAGGACCCCAAGTTCAGGTCAGAAACAAGGGATAGAGAACAGAAGCCTATTTGAAATCAAGCTTCTACTCCCCTGGGAACCACATGGATCCTAGCAACACTGAACAAAGGGCTATAGACAAAGTGATAGAGGATTCTGGACCATAAACTATTTACTTCTGGGATATATACATTCAGATACTTGACTGTCCTGCATGACCACTGTCTACCATGCCCAAACATTATGTTCCTAACCCGGCAAATTGTAAATACTGGTATTTTCTGTTACAGGAGGATTTTAGATTATATAAGTTTGTTATCAGATCATTTGGTCTCTGTAAGAGTAAAATCCAGAGACACTGTTCTTTTCATCAGTTAAAGGAGCCTGACCTGCAGGAAAGAGGCTGAGACAAAGCCCAAGGCCAGGCAGTCAGAGCTCTTCAGTGAGACAAGAACCCAAGGAGGACAAGTCTTACAAAGGACATTTTGCTAACCCACTTATGTTAAACCAACACCCTAGTGTGCATTCAGGTGAACCGCACATGGAGAAGGGAGTGGTAGGATGTTGGCACATTACTCACAATCCCTCCATCACCCATATTTTAACCAAATGGTAGTTTTAGAAGCCTATAGGATTTCTAAGGAAAATGAAAAAGCTGGGAGATTGACTTTTGAAAAGATGTCTGCCTATGGCCATGGAGAAGGAGAAGATGAAAAAAGACAAATGTTAGAAACAGCCACAAACCTCGAATGCACGCGGAAGACTTTTAGCAAACTTTTACTTCGTGAAAAAATGGAGAGATAAATATTTCCAAGGATATATTTATCCTTGGAAAAGAGGGAATATAAAAAGGGGACTAGTAGCCTGCATAGGGGGATAATTGGATTTAAATTTCTTTTCTCAACTTCAGTTATCTAGTATTTTTACTTTTTAGCATAATCCAATAAAATGGTTGAGAAACACTTTTCTAGTCTTTTCTCTACCCTGCTCAGAGATGAACATTTTTTTCTTTGAGAGAGCTAAAATACAGACATTAGTGAAACACCACCTTGGTACCAAAATTTCACTCATTGAAAAGTAAACGACTGTGAACTCTCCTGAACTATCATATATCCAGTATTAACATGTTACATGTCATATTTTCATGCAAGACTCTAAGTCAAGACACCCAGCTTTGCTGGGTTACGAGTTGCTTTGCAAACACACTGCTTCATGTTCCCCTTTGCACAGAAGTCAAAAACTTAATGCTAAATGGAAATGCAGCACTTCCTGGGTGCCTCCACAAGCACCCAAATGCCATGGCCTAACAGCTAGGGAGTTTCCAAAATCCATAAAGATTAAGTGACAGACACACATAAGTCCAAGCAGATACCTCTGAAAACAGCCATTTGAGACACATTCTGTGACTCAGCCCTGTCTTTACCTTCTTTTTTAGGGCATTCCATCCCTATTGGGAAAGAGAGAAGCTTAGTGCTAAGGAAAACAGTGAAAAGAAGACATTCTCACCTCTTCACCAACCCAATGAGGTTTGGTGAGTGATAAAGACATACTCCTCCTACAGTTTCCTTCTCAACTGTCATGGAGTCAGCAGATTTTTATGGGAGGAGAGATGAGGGAATGGATAGGCTCACTATCCAGAGCAATTTTGGCACTGCTTTAGGATCTGCAAGCTGGAGCAGGTTGCTCTGTACTTAAAGAGGAGGGATTAACTAAACCAACTTCATCTAAATCAGTTTGCACAGTTCAGATGATACCTTTGTGAAGCATTCAAATCACTCTGATTTGTGGCAGTACTTCCCAGGGGGTGGCCATGCAAGGCTCAACATGCTAGATGAGAAGTCTAGTAGTCAGAAAAATAAACAAGAGAGAAACAATCACCCCTTCATGTCCCTAGCCTCTACACTTGCCCTCACAGCCCCAACCTGTCCTAATCCTGGATCTGCAAGTAAGGAGATAGGCTTCAAACAAGCAGGAGGCCAAATACTAGGCCAAGGCTGGGGCCTCAGCCCAGTCAGCAGAGGTATCTGTACATCGTAGGCACTTAGTAAATAACTATTATTGACTCACTGCCGCTAGATGCTAATCATGCTTATATAGATAGCCATGCCTAAAATTATTTATGCCACTTTTTAGTAGAAATTAACTAACTGCCCCTTAAAGGCTAAAAATGGGTGAGGTTATGTTTTCCAATGAGCCTGACTCAGATTGTTAGGTTGGAGTATATTAGATATGATTTAAGCTTTGACTTAAAATAATCATTGTTACTCTGTATGTCTAGTTTTATGTATGTTTCATTTAGTTGTATGTGCATTAGGGGTGAAAAACAGACCTAGAACCTAAGTACTGTGAAAGATTTGGCTCCAGGGGGCTAATAATGGAAAGTTAAGGTTTCCAGAAACTAAGGTTTCTACTTACACCCAGTCAATCTATTATACTGATAAATAGGTAAATGAAGCACTTTCTTTTTTTAAAAATGTAATTCTGAGAACTTATAGAACCCTTTCATCATCAAAAGACCAAGACTCGCAATACTTAGTACACAGTATTATGCCTTTTACACAAGTGCATCAACTATGAAAGAAAGGTCATAGGAATGTCCTAAGACCATAAAGGCAATGCAACATCAAATTTAGGATGAACTCTCTGGTCACCTTGGCCCTTGACCTGTATTTCAACCACATAAATCAAGCTGTGGGAACAATCAGGAGAAACTAATTCACATCATATATCTGTATTAAGTTAATTGATTGACCAGAAATACATAAAAATAGCACATTGTTTTCCCCTCAGGGCATGATGAGTGGAGAGGGCTGGGGGGTATGTGAAGGTTAGGGGTAGAGCAGGAAGTAGGGGAGGAACTCTCTTCAACATTTCCCTTCTACTGGAGCATGGCCAGATAACTGATTAGAGTACTGGGAGGGCAGAGACAGGGTTAAAGGCAGCCCTTATGGCCCAACCTGAGAGTCAGAGGAATCAACTTTCACACAGCACTTGTCTATTTACATAGTCTCCAATATATATATTTTTATAAGAGCTCCTCAGAGACATACAACCCATCACTCACTACCTACCCCACACTAAGAAATCCCGAAAAAGGCAAACTGGCTGAAAAGCAAGAGGCTGCATGACTGGGAAGCTGGGAGTACACAGGTTGATGGAGGGAAGGTATGCAGTATAAGTGGGTTCTGGTGGGAGATCTGGGTGGGCAGGCAGCTGGGTGATAATGTAGGAAGAAAGTGAATGAGGGTGAAGGCAGGTGGGGAGTATGGAAGAGACAGTGAAGAACCCAATGAACCCAGGATTCCAATTTCCTACTCTGAGAAACACCTCCAAGAAATAATGTGCTGCATACAAAGTGCTAAGTAACCTAGACCTTATTATCATCAAAGATATTTCTATAAATCTATTCCACCACTACTTACTTAATTCTTACGAAACAGAAATGGAAAACCTCCACCTCTCCGCAATTTAGTCGCAGTCTATCCAGTGGACAGAAGTTTCCCCTCTCCTCCACTAAGCTGGTTTCAGAGCTAGGCCAGAAATAAGGAATCGCCCAGACACTCAAGCATCGCTCCCCTTGCAGAAAAAGATGGAGTTTCGCTGGGCCTCCCCGCCGGCAGGGCGTCCTCAGCATCCCTGGCTGCCACAGCAGCCACCGCCGTGCAAACAGCAGGTCAAGGGGCGTTGCCCCGGCCCAGAAGGCTGTGGGCCGACTGAGCGTGGGAAGGCGCTCCTGGCATAGGAGTGTCTAGACTGGCAGCGCCCGGCCCTGCCGGGCTGCGCGGGAGGCCTCGTGTCCTCCCTGCACGCACCTCAGAGTGCAAACTCCGTCCCAAGAGGGCAGCAGAGACGAGCGCCCGGGCCCCAAAGGCTCAACCGGGTGCCAAGGTCAGACCCGGGCCCCTGCCGCCGCCTCGAGCCTTGAGGGGCCCTGTCACCCTGCCCCATCAGAGCCCAGAAGCCCTACGCCCGCGCCCGGCTCCTGCGACACCTGAGAGGCCGCCAGAGCTGGGGCCCGGGCGAGTGCGGGTGGGGGCCGAGCGATCCCAGGGTTCGTGGCGAAGGGGCACGTTTTACCCAGAGCATTCCCGGGTACCAGCCATCTCCTGAGCGCGCCCCAGAGCGCAGGGAGCTCGCCTGCTTCCGCTGCGACCTGGCTCCAGCTCCTGCGCGAGCTCCTGGGCCGCCGCCGCAGCTACCGCTGACCCTCTAGGCCGCCGCCCGCCTTCGCCTTAGCCGCTGCCGCTGCGCAACATCCAGGATCCTCCCGCCAGTGCACCCCGCCACGGAAGGAAGGCAGCCGCGACGCTCCTGCGCCCGGGTCTCTGTAGCCAAACTTAAGAGTTTTCTCCCCCGCAGCCCAAGCGTAGCACCACGACACCAAAGCAGCACCACACTGTCATTTCCGCCGCAGCAGAGGAAAAAAAAAAGGACAGTCCCTTAGAAAAGGGAGGTGGGGTGGAGGCAAACAGGGCTAGAGCTGAGGCTCCGGCGAAGCAAGGGGAAGGTTCACAGTAGCAGGAGCACTCGGCCACCTTCCCGGCCTCACCTTCCGCCGCCCCCGCCACTCACAGCTCCCCAGCCCCTCCTCTGGAGTCGCGTTTACTTGTTTTCTCCCTGGACAGTAGTGATCGGAGAAACCTGAGCAAGCAAAAGCAGAGAGTGGGTGGGGTTCGGGTTACTACTGTACCTACCAGCTGACTCCAGCAGCCTTTTCTCCAGTGCCCTGTCATCTTGAAGGAAGACACACGAAAGGGGACGGGCAGGCGCTTGTGTGCACGCGCGCGCGCGCTGGCGGGCTGCTGTGTGTGAGAGGAAGAGAAGAGAAAGAAGAGAAGAGTAAGAAGGGAAGGGA